>JAOSBN010114431.1:0-10366 GCA_027563595.1 Erythroxylum suave
ACAGGATGATGAAAAAGGGGTGTGAAGCCTTCTTGGCACATGTTGTGGATGTTGATGTGAATGAAAGGAGGTTAGAGGATTTTCCAATTGTGAGGGAATTTCCTAATGTGTTCCTAGAAGACTTACCTAGTTTGCCACTGATGAGGGAAATCGAGTTTGCCATTGACTTGATTCTTAGAACCGTACCCATTTCCATACCACCTTATAGGATGGCTCCAGCTGAGTCGAAGGAGCTACTTGGAGAAACTGTTAGAGAAGGGATACATAAGGCCAAGTTCGTCACCTTAGGGAGCGCCTGTTTTATTTGTCAAGAAGAAGGATGGAACATGGTGGATGTGTATTGATTATCAGAGACTCAACAAGGTGACCATTAAAAATTAGTATCCCCTACCACGAATAGATGATCTGTTTGATCAACTGTAGGGAGTAAGGGTCTTTTCCAAGATTGATCTCAGGTCAGCTTATCATTAGCTCATAATTAAGGAGTCTAATGTAAGCAAAACAACCTTTAGGACTCGTTATGGGCATTAAGAGTTCCTAGTCAAGCTGACCAATGCTTCAGCTACATCCATGGAACTTATGAATAGGGTCTTCAAGGATTATCTGGATCAGTTTGTCATAGTGTTTATCAATGACATTCTGGTCTATTCCAAGAGTGAAGGGAAAAATTGAGGAGCACCTCAGGAGAGTGTTGCAGATAATGAGGGATAAAAAGCTTTATACCAAGTTCAGCAAGTGTGAGTTTTGGCTTCATGACGTAGTATTCCTTGGACATGTGATTTTGAAAGATGGGGTACATGTGGATCCAAGGAAGATTGAAGCAGTGGTGAATTTACATGCACCCAAGACGGTGACTGATTGAGCCTAAGTTTATTATCTAAATTGGCAACACTTTTATGGCCTTTACTATGCTTTTTGACTCCTAATTCTTAATTTTGTGCTTAAATTAATCCTTGAGTGTGCACTTTCATTTAATGCAATTTGATAGTAAAAATTGTCACAAATGGTATTAATTGCATCTCTTAAGTTTTCTAAGAACAATTGATACTACAAATTGCTATTTGTTTTATTGTAGGATGCTCAAGGAGAAGGGAGTCATCATTCTAAATTGAAGTTAATAGGAGATAGCCTTCGGTAGAAGTTCACCGTGGCGAGCCCATCTGTTGCCGTGGTGAAGAACAAAGAATATGGAGAAACTTTTGGGGAAAGTTCACTGCGGCGAAGATTAATTCTCTCGCCATGGAGAACGATTTAGAAAAGATGCAACGTTGCAGCGAGCCTGCCTGTCGCCGCGGCGAAATGTCGAAAACCTGACCATATTTGGAAAAATCTCTCACTGTTCTAACCTAACCCATGACCCTACATTTAAAAACATGCCAAATTAGGTTATTCGAGAGAAGGAGAAGTCAGAAACACATTTGGGAGAGCCAAAACAGTCAATTGATTTTTTCATTCTTGACCTTCATCCATCACCAATTTTCTTTACTTCTAATCATTCCTCTCATCTGGTTGTTGCTACCATGGATTTTTTCGGTGTGTTTATAGTAGTGAGCACTCCCATAGTGATGTTTGGCTAAACACCATTTCCTCTTGAAGATGTAGCGATGGCTTGAGTTCAATGGGCTCCAAAAAGGAGTTATTTTTCATTGTCAAATTTAATTACATTGTTATAAACTCCTGAGTTAGGATTTATGCCTTGTAGTTAGATTTTCTTGATTAGAGTTTAATCAAGAGTTGAACAATGCACTGTGTTATGGACTTGTTTATGTAGAACTTGGATGCTCAATATATGAAGTCTCATATATGTCTTTTTGGCGATTGTGTTAATGCTCTTTTATTTGCCTAGTTGTGTTTGATATTGAGATTATGCTTAATCCAAATTGAACCCTTGCATTAACTTGTCCATTACACATACGAAGATGTATTCAATAAGGTTTTAAGAAATGGAGTTCGTTGATTAAGACCCTGGACTTAGAGAGTTTTGTAAGATAATTAAACATGATAAAACATAATCACAAAGATAATGTGAATTATAGGATCATTTCATATGCAGATAAAACAAAAATTGCATACTTGAATTTTGTTGTAGTTCCACCGATTAAAGTACACTACAAAGAATTTTGTTCTTCTTTTTCTCCGTATGAAAAGCACTTGTCTCAAAGAGACACACCAAAAGATTTTTTCTTCCTTTTGTTCTTTGGTTTTTAACATTCAAACAAGATAACTACTGTTGGTAGTTATTTAAAAAACAATGACCGTTGAACCTCTCATGGGTGTATATAATCCATTATCTCCCACTCACACATAATGGGTTTTAATCCAATTAAACCAAAAATTCTGCAGTGCTCATACTTGTTCAATAACCAATGTGATAAGCATACGACGAGAGCCGATTGCCATATATCTGTTAGGAGTATATCACATCTCGATTAACAAATTGATCCTAGGACTTATATGTCTATAAGTAGACATTTTATGCTATACCCTAGGTCATATCTAGCATTTGTACTTTCCTTTGATCTCTCATTTATTTTTATTTTGTGTCATGAATGTATTCAAGTTCTCTACTAAAGAGACGATGGCCATCTGTGAATACTTTTCATGCGAGTCAATGATCTAAGATAAATGACCTTCTTTTGTTCTCAATTAAATTTAATTTAATTTGCTTTCCTAGAATTATTCCATAGGATTGCATCTTGAATAATCTTTTGGCAATAACCTAAAGTAGCAAACCTTAAATTCAATTCTCAAGAATGAGACAAGAGTTATAAGGGTATATGACGAGGTTCTTCTTAACCTCAAGGGTGGTCTCACACAATATAAGATGAGATTTGGAGACTTACATTAATCCCTTTTATGGTTAGTTTTTGCACACATGGTAGGAGTCATGTGCTAGGATATTTATCTATTTCATTTAACTTGAACATCTTTTATTCAAGAAATACTGTACAGATGATAGTTCAAACATACTTAATGTTTAACTTGAGTTCACTTATCTATTTAAAACACGTTCAAAACTTGCATCTAGCAACACAAGACAGATATAGTGATCATTAAATCACTTTGAACCAATTTCCTTTCGGCATTTATGATTTAAATTTCTCACTCTCAATTATCACCTAGATAATAAACTTTAAACATGCCTCATCTCTAACAAGCATAAACACTGGAGGAGATTTCCCGTGTGAGAGGGCCAATTTATAATCTATCTCATATACTTATGATTCATCCCAAAATATATTTATAGAGAACACATATATATTCATGAATCAATTAATACACAATGTATAATCTTTATCATACATTATATCTAAAATATGACATTATAATGAGTGAACATACACAAAGAAGTGTTTATCAGTACATTTCAACATCTATGTAGTCCTAATGACTTTACATGCCCAATGAATACATCCCTAGAAATTGGCTTTGTCATTGGGTCTACAATCATATCTCGTGTAGATATGTATTTCATGTTCACTTCTCTTCGTGCAACTATATCTTTCACATAATTATACTTGGAATCTATGTACTTTGTCTTACAATGAAATTTAGGGCCTTTAGTATAAGCGATTGCAGCTTGACTATCACAGTTAATGGTCACTGGATCAAGAATGCTTTGAGTGACTCCCAAATTCACTAAGAATTGATGAAGCCACACAGCCTCTTGTACGGTAGTTGATAATGCTATAAATTCAGCTTCCATTGTGGATAATACTATGCAAGATTGTTTCTTACTTTTCCATGATATTGCTCCATGGTTTAGTAAGAGTACATATCCTGAGGTAGATTTTCTTTCATCTAAATCTCCTCCTCTGCATCAGTATAACCTTGTATACGTAGATCATTTCCTTGATAACATAATGTATAGTCAATAGTTCCCTTTAGATACCTCTATATTCTCTTTACTGCTTTCCAATGCACTTGGCGTAGATTTGATTGATATTTGCTCACCATTCCAACAGCGTGACAAATATCTGGTCTTGTACACATCATTGTGTACAGAAGACTTCCAACTGCACTGGTATAAGGAACATTCTTCATTTTTTCCAGTTCTTGTGGCATTGACGGGCAATTTCTCTTACTAGACCTTCACCTTTAGCAATAGGATTATCAATTGGTTTGGAATCTTGCATACAAAATCATTCAAGAATTCTTTGAATGTACATCGCCTGTGAAAGTGATAGCAATCTCTTTGAACGATCTATTGAAATCTGGACTCCAAGAATGTATGCCACTTCACCCATGTCTTTCATTTCAAATTTAGATGATAACCAATCTTTGATTTGTTTAAGGAACACACAATCATTACAAGCAATCAATATATCATCCACGTATAAAGATAAAATCGTGAATTTATCTTTGGATCTCTTAACATCCATGATGAAATTAGTAAGATCTCTTAACCAATCTTAACAAATGGTCTTCGTCTATCATTTGAAAATCATATGAAATTAGTATGTTATGAAAACAATTGTACCATTGACTTGAAGACTGCTTTAGGCCATAAATCGATTTTAATAACCGATAATCCTTATTTTCTTGACCTACCTTAATGAAACATTTAGGTTGTTCCATATAAATTTTTTCTTCTAATTCTCCATTGAGAAAAGCAGTTTTTACATCCTTTTGATGTAATTCAAGATCCATACTAGCTACTATAGCCAGAATAAGACAAATTGAAGTAAACTTCACAAGAAGTGAAAAAGTTTCCTCATAATCAATTCCTTCCTGTTGTGTATATCCTTTTGCTATAAGGGGTGCCTTGTATCTTTCGATACTGCCATTATCTTTTCACTTAATTTTGAGAACCCACTTGTTCGCAATTGCTTTACGCCCTTCAGGAGGTCAACCAAGTCTTATACTTGATTGGAGCTTAAAGAAGTCATTTCTTCTTTCATTGCTTTCATCCATTCTTCTTTAACAAGGCTAGTAAAAGCCTCATTTACATTCCTTGACTTTTCTTCCTCTTGCGGAACAATCATATTAGTTTCTCCTACAATCTCAAAATGAAGTCGGGAATTATTCCTCGATTACTTCTTCTTAAACTAGGTTCATCATAATCTAATTCATGATGAATCTGATTGCTCCTACTCGGATCAGTCATGATAGAGAACCTTTCTGTCGAATTGCTCCCACTTGGTTAAAGTTCCTCATCTTGATTCTTCGTAACAGAATCATTCTGATCAAGTGTTTCATATAACAATAGGTCTTTACCTATTTCACCTTGCTTAGGAAAATCATTCTCTAAGAATATTACATCTTGTGATTCAAATTCAGTTATACCTCCATTACCTTTTTCACCAATGAACACGTATCCTTTTGAGTGTTCAGAGTATCTAATAAAAATATTTTTTCTCCCTCTTGGGTCTAATTTCCCATGTTTGTGAGAGAGATCATAAACATATGCTGCACACCCCCAAGGTTTGAGACTTGACATGTTATGTCTCCTACCAGTCCACAACCTATATGGTGTGCTAATAACTGATTTTATGGGCACACGATTAAGTACATAAGTGGCCATTAGCAACGCATCACCCCAAAAGGTGATTGGTAAATTTGCTTGGGCCATCATGGACCTAATCATTTCTAATAGCTTCCTATTTCATCATTCAGTGATGCCATTTTGTTGTGGGGTTCTAGGAATTGTTAGTTGCCTGCCTATTCCTTTCTCATCACATAAAGCCTTGAACTTGTCAGATAAGTATTTTTGTCCACGATCAGTTCATAACATTTTTATCTTCTTATCTAATTGATTCTCAACCAAGTTCATATATTTTATGAAACAAATGAATGCTTCCGATTTATGAGAAATCAAATAGACATAACCATACCGAGAATAGTCATCTTTGAAGGTGATGAAATAAACTGCCCCACATCTAGCCCTTACATTCATTGGACCACTGATGTCAGAATGAATTAATTGCAATGGATATAAAGCTCGTGTTCCCTTTCTAAATGGCTTTCTCGCCATTTTACCAGCTAAACAATGCTCACATGTAGGTAGATCTATTTGGCTTAGATTACTTAAAAGCCCTTCTTTGGCTAATCAACTTATTCGATTTTGACCAATATGGCATAGTCTAGCATGCCATAAAGTTGCATCATTATTGGAATTACTAGATGTAAATAATGAATAACTAATATTATTATTTTCCTTTAACACATCCAATAAAATATAACCATCACATAAAAAATCATGACCATAATTAATAGATCTAAGATACAAATCCATTCCACCACTGTGGAAATTTATATTGAAACCAAGATTAACTAACATCAACACAGATAAAAGATTTCTATAAATCTGTAGTGCAAATAATACTTCATGTAGGATGAGGTGTCGTCCTCCCCGCATTTCAAATTTACATGTGCCAATTCCTTGTACAACAACTCTGGAACTGTCACCTACATAAAGCCATCGACTACCATATGGGAGTTTACGAAACTCAACGAAGGCATCATGATCCTTCACTACATGGTTGGTTGATCCTGAGTCTGCAATCCACAAAGGATATGATTCAGTTAGAAAAACAGAACAAGAAACATTCATATAACAAATGTTTGTTTTATAAAGCTATACCTTCTTAGGCTCGGTGCAATCTTGAGTAAGGTGGCCCTTATTACCACAATTATAGCACTTCACATATTTCATGTTCTTCTTCTTGAAAGGACATTTTCCCTTTCCACGTTGGTTCCAGTTTTTCTTCTTGGATTCCTAAGGGGAATGGTTGAATTTCTTATTCTTCTTCCACTTATATCCACCATGATGCTTGCGTTTCTTATTTCTAGATCCAAGATGAGATGCCTCGCATTGTCTTGATGTTCTCATTATGAGTTAGATGCATCTTCTTATGCTCCCAACTCTGAGGCAGTGAACGAATCACAGCTTGTACTTGTTGCTCATCAAAAAGCTCATGACCAACATCACATCACTCACTTACCATATTGGACATTTTTCTCAGATGCTTTTGCATTGTATCATTTGGGATCTTCTTATAAGTATTAAACTTAATAGTAAGTGACCGCACTTTGGTCACTGAAGTACCTCCAAAACGAGCAACCAATGCAGACCACATGTCCTTTGCAGTTTCAAATTTACAGAATTCTCGCATGATATCATTATCCATGCTACTCAGCAATGTGATGCGAGCTAAAGAGTTCTTTCGTTTCCATAATTCATATGCATCACGGTCCCTTCTATGCTGGGCCATAGTGCCCTCCTTAGGAACTTCCATGGTTAGGTTTAATGGCTCAAGAGCCTTTTGCTCTTCCAGTACATATTAGATTTTCATACTCCAGATTTCATAATTGTCACCATTGAGTTTCTCACCCTTATTGAGTTCAGCAACAATATTTTTCGAAGTAGTAGCCATCTAGAAACACTAAGTTTCTATAATAAGAAAGAAATATGTATACACATTAATGTCATATTAATTGTTCATAGAGTAAATAATTCGATCACAATTGCTTATGAAATCAAAGGTCCACAAATGTGTTCAATCATCATTTGTACAACATTCGAATCCTAATTATTTTACTCTAGACAAATTCCTATATAAAATTCTTGTAAACATATTACATAAATATTAAGACTTTGTTCTCATAAAACAACATATTGTAATAATTGTGCTTCAATCTACGAACAGTCTATAAGTAACGAACCCTACACGGAAATGAGTTCACGAGTTTGCATGACACAGTTCGCAAAGCTTGATTTACAATAGCTCTTACTATTTCCATTGGAAGACTTAGAGGATATAAAGTCCTAATCAACATCCTTCTAATCATCTCTCTAATAAATGTAATCACTAGCAAATTATAAGTCTTCTTGGTAGGTATATTATTCCAAAGCATTCGTAACAGTTCGCCTTGAGTTTGAGGTAATGTCGCAAGTAAAGTCATATACTTTACTTCATCATCTGCATAAGCTAGACAACCTCCAAAGTATAACTCTTGCATCATGTTATTAACTGAAATAACATGTTGTGTTAGATCGTCTCCTGGCATTAAATGCATGTGAACTAACTGTACATACATGTTGCCAATACATCTCTTTTATGCCTCACTTCAAATAAGCTTAGGTGTCTGCTTAATAATAGGCATCTTCCTGAAAAAAAAATTTTCAGGAATCAGAAGAGTATACAAAATAACAAATTATTTTTTCTAACACATAGCAAACTAATGCTCATATTATGGAAATAATTTAATTCTTTTATCAATTTACTGAACTATTCAAATTTTGCTATTAATTTCTAATCAATAAGAAACTTATTTCTAATATTCAAATATGAATAATTCGAATAGAATTAGAAACATATTTCTAATTTAAATTATAATTGAAGTAATCAATTTATCTTGGTTCAATTAAAAACCAATTTCTAATGAAATTCCTTTCTAGTATGAAGAAAAAAAATCTCTAATATTTTATATTAATTAGAAACTCATTTAACTAACTTAATTAGTTTGTATCAATTAGAAAACTTATGCCTAATATTAATGTTACATTTATTTTAAAACATATATCCAAAAACCTATTTATTAAGACTTTTGTCTTATTATACTTATAATCAATGGTTATACAGGGCACACAATGCATCATTGAAGGAGTAACTTTTTAAACGTGAAAGGCTAGTGCCTTTTCAAGAAGAAATTGTCTTCTTTCTAAAACATGAAAGACAACGTGCCTTTTCTTCAAGAAGCCTGCTTATTTGTAAAAATTAAAAAAAAGATACTTTGTGAAATGCATCTTCTTCCTCCTCTTCTCTATGTGTCGTTTTCGTAACATAAAAAAAATTAACCTACTCTTAACCGTCCACTTCGAAGAAGTCATCGGCATCCTCTCTGTTGACTTGCATTTATGGGTGAGTATTCACCCAGCGGTGTTGCAAGGTGGTGACGCCAAATCATTGGCATCGTTAACCCATAATCACCAACGGCAAAAAAACCCGCTAGTTTTGCCATTGTCTACAGTAGCCTTGGACCAAAAACTCAAATGTTTATTAGTCACATCAAGGCTACAGTACATATGTGAGAGGCTTTAAACAAGAAGAGCAAGGAACATACGCAGATGCAATAAAACATACACAAACCCATAAGACAAATAATTCCTATCATGTTTAGCAAATGCACGTCTAGTATACGCAGGCAGAGGCATACTCAAAAGCATCAAATAATACCCATGCATATATAAACAAAACAACCAATAGCTCTGATACCAATGTAAGATAATTAAACATGATAAAACATAATCATAAAGATTATGTGAGTTATAGGATCGTTTCATATGTAGATAAAACAAAAATTACATACTTCAATTTTATTGTAGTTCCACTGATTAAAGTACACTATAGAGAATTTTGTTCTGCTTTTTCTCCGTATGAAAAGCACTTGTCTCGAAGGGACACACCAGAAGATTTTTTTCATCCTTTTGTTCTTTGGTTTTTAAGATTCAA
The DNA here is from genome assembly GCA_027563595.1 of Erythroxylum suave. Classification (NCBI taxonomy): domain Eukaryota; kingdom Viridiplantae; phylum Streptophyta; class Magnoliopsida; order Malpighiales; family Erythroxylaceae; genus Erythroxylum; species Erythroxylum suave. The sequence continues at coordinate 9,456 of JAOSBN010114431.1, forward strand.
ACAAGATAACTACCGTTGGTAATTAATTCAAAAACAATGACCATTAAACCCCTCATAGGCGTATATAATCCATTAAGTTCCTTAAGGTTTATCATTTGAAACTTAGTGAATTTCGCTCCCAAAGATTTGTTTAGAATCATGATAGCCAAAGCTTATTTTCAAGAGGATTCTATCACATTTGATCATTGTTTGAGTTTTCACTTTTCATTTCCCAAAAATCCAAAAATACCTTTTTACACACTTTTCTTTTATTTAGTTCAAGTCATTTAGTATAATCAAAACAATCCAAAACCCCACTCTTAATTAATTTAGTTTGCATTTCCTGCCAATTAGGCTAGCTTAGATCATTTGCTCTAGGTTCCAATTAAGTGAGACGACCCGAGGTTGCACTCTACATCGCAATCCTTGGAATTAATTTCTTTTTTATTCAGTTTCCAAGGGAGTAATTCAAAGACTCAATCACACAACCGATCAGTGATAGAAATGAGGAGTTTTTTGGGTCTGGTAGGTTACTACAGGAGGTTTGTGGATGGATTCTCTATGATTGCTGCTCCACTAACTAGGTTATTAAGAAAGAATCAGAAGTTTATTTGGAGTGATGAATGTCAGAAAATCTTTGAAGAGCTCAAGCAAAGGTTAACAAGTTCTCTAATTTTAATTTTACCTACTGGAGATAAGGGCTATGTAATATATAGTGATACTTTAAGAAAGGGTTTAGGTTGTGTGTTGATGCAGGAGATAGGGTGATAGCTTATGCTTCAAGGCAACTGAAGCCTTACGAATTCAATTATCCGACCTATGATTTGGAATTAGCAGCAGTGATTTTTGCCTTAAAAATTTGGAGACATTATTTGTATGGGGTTCAGACGAGGATTTTTACAGATCACAAAAGTCTCAAGTATTTGTTGAGT
>JAOSBN010114433.1:0-10365 GCA_027563595.1 Erythroxylum suave
AGGCACGTGAAACTGCCATCTCTTTTGATGAGTTACATGATAAATTAATCCACAAGGAGCTTGTTCTTTCTCAGCTACAATCGGTTCATAATACAGTGAATCATCCAGCATCTGCTAACCCTGCGCAAGGGCCTGCTTCTAGTCGAGGTCGTGGCTGGCACTCTAATTCTCAGTCTGCATCTGGTTTCTAGCAATAGCAGTTCACGGCGCCAGGTTTTCTACAGCAACAGTGGCAGGCTCCTTCACCTAGTTCCACTTAGCAGCCTTGACATTCTGTCGGCTCTCAGAGTTCTAATCCGCAAGGTCCTTCTTGGCCTACAGCCCACTAGCCTCGTTCCTCTCGTCCATATCGACCTTTTCTTAGTTTCTATCAAGGTTGTGGTGCTCAAGGCCACAAAATTCGACAATGTCCTCAATTCGGCTAGATAATCAATCAATACGGCTCTAACTCTACTGGCATCTCTAATCAACCCTCTTGCCCTTTCACTCCCCGTGGTTCTGGCTAGCGTCCCACTGTTCCTTGGCAACCGCGGGCTCATGTAGCCACTGCTCCATCCATGCCACCCACCTCCACTCCGACTTGGCTCCTCGACAGTGGTGCTACTCATCATATCACAGTCGATCTTAATAACCTTTCCCTTCATCAGCCGTACCACAACATTGAGGACGTCATGATTGGTGACGGGACTGGTTTGCCTATCACTCATACTGGTTCACTATCTTTAAATTCTCATTCCTATACCTTTCCTTTGAATAATGTCTTGTGTGTTCCTGCTATTAAAAAGAATCTTATCTCTGTTTCTAAATTATGCTCCGGACATAACCTTACTGTTGAATTCTCACCCTTTGGTTTTGTCTTGAAGGATCTCTCCACGAGGGTGCCTCTCATGACCAGGCCCCTTAAAGATGGTGTTTATGAGTGGCCCTCTTCTCAGTCTGTGTCCTCCTCCATGGCCCTCACCATTGAGCTCCGCACATCCATGTTTGCCTGGCATCAACGCCTAGATCATCCTGCCAGTCCGATCTCCCAGTATATTATTTCTCATTTTAGTCTTCCCGTTACTAGCAATAAAGAGTTTTCTTCGTGTCATGCATGTCATTGCACAAAGAGTCATAAACTCCCCTTCTCTGATTCTAGTTTACATTCTAGTCGTCCACTAGAACTTGTGTTCTCTGATGTATGGACTTCTCCTGTTTTCTCCTTGGATAACTTTAAGTATTATATTATATTTGTGGATCATTTTTCTAAGTATGTCTGGCTTTATCCATTACAGCGCAAATCCCAAGTTTATGATGTGTTTGTCAGCTTTAAATCTCTTGTTGAAAAGTTCTTTAAATGCTCCATCAAAACTCTCTACTCGGATAATAGGGGCGAGTATCTTGCTCTTCGCCCCTTTCTATCTTCTCATGGTATTTCCCATCTTACGACGTCACCTCATACTCTCGAACATAATGGCTTTGCTGAGCGCCATCATCGACATATTGTTGAAACTGGTCTTGCTTTACTCACTCACTCATCCTTGCCTCTTCACTATTGGAACTATGCTTTCTCCACTTCCGTCTACCTAATCAATCGTCTTCCATCTCGTACTCTTGGTATGCTCTCACCATTTGAGCACATCTTTGGTCATTCTCCTAACTATCACAAGCTTCGGGTCTTTGGTTGCCTCTGTTATTCGTGGTTAAGACAATACACTCCTCACAAATTGGACTTCCGCTCTATTCCTTGTGTCTTTCTTGGCTACTCTACTACTCAGAGTGCCTATTTATGTCTCGATCCTCAGAACTCCCATATTTATGTCTCTCGTCATGTTCGCTTTGATAAGCGTGTCTTTCCCTTCAAGTCCTCCACCTCTGCATCATCCACTCCTGATATTTCCCTCTCGAACTGGCTTCCACCATTCTCACTTCTTCCTATTCCATCGCCTTTACCAACTTCTCCTTCTCTGGTCCCTTCATCCTCCTCCCAGTCTGTCTCTGATTCTCTTGTTCCAGAGCCTCCTGCTCTTCCTCCCACTCACACTACTCACTCTATGATCACTCGATCTAAGAACAATATTTCTAAACCGAACCCTAAATATTCTCTCACTGCCACTGTCTGTTCCTCTTCCATTGAGCCCTCCATTGCCTCTCAAGCCCTTCGTGACCCTCTTTGGTGTAAAGCCATGTCGGAGGAATTTGAGGCCCTAGTTCGTAATGGTACCTGGGAGTTGGTACCCCCTTCTCAGGCACATAATGTTGTTGGGTGCAAGTGGGTTTTTCGCACTAAATACTTACCTAATGGTTCTGTTGACAGGTATAAGGCACGTTTGGTCGCCAAGGGTTTTCATCAGAGACCTAGGTTAGACTATCATGATACATTTAGTCCAGTAGTCAAACCTGCTACTATTCGCCTGGTCCTTGCACTTGCTGTTAGTCGGAATTGGATCACGTGCCAGCTTGATGTTAATAATGCCTTTCTTCAAGGTCGTTTTTATGAGGAGGTTTATATGGCACAGCCACAGGGGTTTGTAGATGGTGACTATCCTGACTACGTCTGTCGGCTTCACAAAGCCATTTATGGGTTGAAGCAGGCACCACGCGCCTGGTATTCTGAGCTTCGGAGTTTTCTGCTTGGTCAAGGGTTCTCCAATTCGCGTCCTGACGCATCCTTGTTTATCTTTCATCAGCAGGGTGTTACTCTCTATCTCTTGGTGTATGTTGACGACATTATTATCACTGGTTCTAACAATTCTGCTGTTCAGTGTTTTATTCCGCTTTTGGCATAGAGGTTTGCTCTCAAGGATTTGGGTGAGCTCTCTTATTTTCTAGGGGTTGAGGTTCTTCCTCATCCGGATGGTCTTTTGTTATTTCAGCAGGGTTACATCTGTGAGTTACTCCACTGCACCAACATGCTTCAGTCTAACCCTATTCTTACTCCCTTGGACCCTGGTGTGACGCTCTCCTTATATAGTGGCACTGCCCTTACGGATGCGACTGAGTATCGTCGCATTGTTAGTAGTTTGCAGTACTTGTCTCTCACCCATCCGGATATTGCCTTTGCAGTTAATAAGCTCTCCCAGTTTATGCATCGTCCTACCACTGTTCATTGGTCTACTGTGAAGCGCTTATTGCGCTATTTATGTGGTACTATTAACCTTGGTGTTCTACTGCGACGTGACTGTCCTCTCTCCTTATTTGCCTTTTCCGACGCTGACTGGGCTAACAATAAGGATGACTATACCTCTACTACTGCTTACTTGGTGTATCTTGGTGGTAGTCCTATTGCATGGAGCTCTCGGAAGCAATGCACTGTGTCTCGCTCTTCCACTAAGGCGGAATATCGTGCTGTTGCTGCTACTTCTGCTGATATTCGTTGGATCTGCTCGTTGCTATCTGAGTTAGGTGTTGTTCTGCCATGTGTTCCAGTTATCTATTGTGACAATATTGGTGCAACTCAATTGTGTTCCAATCCCGTTTTTCATTCTCGAATGAAGCACATAGCTCTGGATTTTCATTTTGTTCAGGAGCAAGTTTAGCGTGGCATGCTACGTGTTTCTCATGTGTCTTCTGCAGATCAGTTAGCAGACCCTCTCATTAAGGCTTTGTCACGTACTGCTTTTCTTGGTTTTAGGGACAAGATTGGAGTCTCCTCTGGAGCTCCATATTGTGGGGGCGTATAAGAGTAATATTTTAATATTCTGGTTTTAAGTGCTTATTTATCCTGTATTTCCGACTTTGTCCTTAGGGCTTCCCAATGTATCCCTATATATTTACACTATTATAATAGAATATGTAGCCTTTTGCCTCTACGTTAATAGTCGCTTCATAGTGCATACATCTCAGTCAGACCATACGAGGATTGATACCACGTAAACTTGTCATCATTGATTGTTTTTGTGATAAAATCTGCCAGGTTATCTATGGAATGAATTTTCTAAATATCCACCGTTCCTTCTTCTACTTTCTCACGAATGAAGTGGTATTGAACTTGACTGTGTTTTGTCTTTGAATGAAATACTGGATTCCTTGCAAGATGCAAAGCACTTTGGTTGTCACAAAACAGAGTAACATTCTCTTGTTTACACCCAAGTTTTGTAACGCCACATATTAAGGGTTAGAATTGTAAGCAATTTCAATACATCGTATGCTTGGTATAATTGAGTTTTTGATTATTTGTGCATATGCCTTTTTGGACTCATACCAATATTTGTGCATGCATTCATGACATTCTGGGTATACTTGAGTTATTAATGTGAATAAAAATGTGATTTGACAATTTTGGAAATATTTCAGGAATTTTGGATTTTTAGATAAATTTGTGGAAGAATATTGAAAGTTAGACCAATCCTAGTGTGACATGTGGACCAATTAAAGATTGACATTTGGCATTGGATGATGAAGCCACCTAAGTTATGTTTGAGTAAGAAATTGTCATCAGCTCTTTTGTTTAGTCTCCACCGAAAACACCTCCCCTTTCTCTTTTCACCATCACCCATGCCACATCTCCCCATATTCATCTATTGGCTTTTGAATCTTACCTCAAAGTGAGAATTTCATTTCCTTGATAGTGTTTATTTTGTTATCCTTGGTTTTTTTTTCATCCACCGAGAACATTCATAGCTGGAATTGAAGTTGAACCAAGTAAGTGAAGTTTTAAGTTTCTTAGTTTTGTGAATGATTATGATGATTTGATACAGTTGGGAATAAATACATGCATGAGTTGTGTATAAAGCAAATTCAACGACAGTGACGAGAGAGATGAGCAGTGAAAGTGTATTATAGATTGCATGGAGTTTGTGCAGAAAGTATTTATAAAATTAGTGAGATCTTAGTATAGAAAGGAGTTAAATGAAGTGAAAGCATGGATAAAAAGAAAAGCAACAGATGAAAGATAGAATTTTACAGTACGGAGAGAAAGCTGAAAGTGATTTCAAGTGCATGCATCGATTTTTAGTGTTTAAATATAGATGTGATTTACTTGAGTTGAGCTAGGCTGAAATGGAAGTAGAAGAATTGATTTAAGTGTGTTATGTGTTCATTGAATAAAAGGGAAGTCTGAGAATTTCTGGGAATGGATAGCAGTAGAGTTATCTGTGAAAGTTCACCGAGGCCAACTCTTTTTGGTTCGCTGCGGCGAGCAAGAAGAAGAAATTGAGTTCGCAACGACGAGCTTTTGTAAAAAGGTCGAAGAATTATGCTATCTGGAAAGTTCACCACGGCACACTTTTGGCTCGCCGCGGCGAAGATTCCTGACAGCTTAAATATACTTCAGTATTTTGAGCATAACTTTCTCTGTAGTTATCCAAATGGAGTGATTTTTGATTTGGAGTAAACTAGAGACATAAGGATACAAATTTTATGGAGAGATAAGAATCTAATTCTTCCTCTAAGAATTTCATAATTTGGTTGGAAGTTGAGATAGGAATTTTGATAAAGATCAAGAACATCTTGAAATCATTTGAGTATAACTTTTAGTATACTAAACCAAATTGGATAAACTTGGTATCATTGGCAACCTAAGAAAAAAAGGGACCACTTTCTAGAAGGAAGTATTACCTAATTACCTCAACTACTTCATGAGAATAATTTAGCAAAGTGGACTCGAAAGTTGAGTGTAAAATAAATCTGGATTGAGGAATTGAGTTTGGTTTCACATGATTGAGAATGTGACAAGATTAAGGATAAGAAACCCGGAATTTGTCACAATCATGCATCATACATATTCAGTATACATGAATGTGTATAATTGAATTCGTAATTGTGCACAATAGTAATATATGTTTGTATTGAATGTTTTAGAGGAACCTTTAGAGCGACCGATTCCAGATATTGTCGGGACATCGAGACAATAAGCAATAAGGGAATTTTTGTAAGTAATTTTAGAGGCTAAATTTTTTAAGTAATTTTATATGGTATTTTAGTAAGTAATTTTTGATGGTCAAATATGATAGTTTTGCTTTGATTGTTTTGTTTGCTACTACTTTTGGTCCATTGAATGATTTGTAAAGCTGTCATATTGATATGTTGAATTTTTGGCATGAAAGCAATGGTTGGCTAATTATGTTGATCATGAAATGAATTTGTTTGGTTTTAACACTGTCAAGTCCTAGTCGTGGGTAAATAAGCATGCCTAGAAGGGTCTGCAGTTGCTTCTGTGACACTTCGATGTCTTCTGTTATTGACACTTCGGTGTCGAGAATTCAGTCTCTTCTGCGACACTTCGGTGTCAAGATTTCGGTCTCTTCTTTATAAGTCCCATTACCCACTTCTGTTGATGGATTAGCAGTTATCTGGTTTTGTAATTCTGATATACGTGTTTGATTATGACATAAGCATTATGGTTCTGATTCTGAAGGGTTTATACCCTCTTGTGATATTCAGTTCTGTTAAAAATAAAATCTGTTCTGAATTACATTATGTCTGATTTATTGTTTAATGCATGCATATGCTATTATATGATTCAATATGATAAGTTGTCAGTTATCTATAGATTAGTAATTACTCACTAAGCTATATGCTTAGCACGGTGGATTTGCCTCGTGTAGGTTCAGAGAGAAGGACATAAGGACTGGGATGAGTCAACCACAGTGGCCAATGGAGTCTGAGTCATGTTTTGTTAAAATCCTATTTTTGGAGTTTGTTTTTGGTTTGTCTTTGATATATATGACTTTGGATTAAATTGAAAGTTTGTAACCAGATCAAACCAAACATACCCAAATTCCCGCCTAAGCAGGGCCTGGTTATTACAAAGTTAAATTGAAAGTTTGTAATAACCTTAATTCAGGCTGTTTTGGAAATTTTGATATGCGATGTTGTTATTGAGACTTCTGGAAATGATTGAATGTATGTATGTACAAGTCTTTTATATGTTTTGAAATGTTTCGTGTTCAGCGTGTTCTGTGTGTATGTGGCACTCGCCATATCCTCCAAGGGGGTATTAGGGCGCCACAAGTTCTTCCAACAACATCTTCAACCACACTACTTCTTTACTGGCTTGTATAACTACTACATATTCTGCTTCTATTGTTGACGTAGTCACAACTGACTGTAGTTTTGAAACCCAACTCACAGCTCCTCTAGCTAGTGTAAACACATATCATGTAGTGGATTTACTTTTTTCAAGATCACCTGCATAATCAACATCAACATATCCTCTGGCAGTAAAACCTGATCTTCCATAATATAATGCAACATTTGAGGTTTCCTTGATATATTGAGAATCCTCTTAACTGTATTCCAATGCTCTCGACTAGGATTTGCCACGTATCGACTAACCACTCCCATTGCATGTACAATGTCCGGTCTTGTACAAATCATAGCGAACATTAAGCTTCCCACTGTTAATGCATACAGTACTCGAGACATCTCCATCCTATCTTCTTCATTACTAAGATTCACACTTGAGGATAACTTGAAATTAACAGGAAGAGGGGTACAAATTGATTTACAATCTTATATGTTGAATCGCCGCAAGATCTTCTTCAAATAATTCTTCTAAGAAAGCCAAATCTTCCTATTATTTCTGTCTCAGTGAATTTGCATCCTTAGAATCTTGTTTGCTGGTCCTAAATCCTTCATTTTAAATTCCCTAGCCAAATATGCCTTCAATTCTTTGATATGATCATTGTTGGGGCCTCCTATGAACATGTCTTCTACAGACAATAGGAAGATTATAAAATCCTCTTTCTCAAACCTCTTGAAATATGCACAAGGGTCTACATTCAGTCTGTTGTATCGAAGACTCATGATGAAGGAATCAAATCTCTTATACCAACACCTCGGCACCTGCCTTAAATCATACAGAGATTTGTTCAACCTACAAACCAAGTTCAACACCTCGACACCTGCCTTAAATCATACAGAGATTTGTTCAACCTACAAACCAAGTTCTCTTTCTCTTTTTCTTCAAAACGTTCTGGCTGGAGCATCTAAATTTCTTATTCAAGATCTCCTTGAAGAAATGCAATTTTCACATCTAACTGCTCAAGATGCAAGTCATATGGAGCATATATTGCCAGGACTACTCCAATTGTAGTAAGCCGAACCACAGGAGAAATATTTCGTTAATATCAATACCTTCTTTCTGAGCATATCCTTTTACCACCAATCTAACGCGATATCGCTCTACTTGATCATCACCACTCCATTTGATTTTGTAAACCTATTTATTTCCAATAGGCTTTCTGCCTTGGGGTAGTGATCCAACTCTCATATCTCATTCTTATGCAAAGCTTCAATTTCTTCCTCCATTGCTGCCATCCACTGAGATGCATCTAAACTATTCATTACTTCTTGAAGAGTTGATGACTCTTCATCCTTAGATAAAAGACAGTATGCAATATTGCTCTCCATAATATAATCTGAGTGCCAGTTCGGTGCTTTTTTTGTGCGAGTTGATCTCTAAGTATCTGAAACATCAAATTCGACAGGTTCTTACTCCTCGTGCTCTGGTGCAGCTTCAGAAGAATCATTTTGATCAAATTCCCTTTCCACCTGACTGTTGTAGTCTCTGAATTCTCTTGTACTGTGCCAACATTTTCTGCTTGCTCTTAATCCTTATCTTCTATGAAGATAACATCCTTGTTGATAATAATCTTATGCGTAGTGGGATCCCACAGACGATACCCATTTACTCCTTCAGCATATCCCAAGAAAATACATCTTCTAGATTTTGGATCCAACTTCGTAGTTTCTTAGGAATTGAACATCACATAGGCAGGAGTTCCAAATATATCGAGGTTGGAACAATCCACTAGTTTACCAGTCCACATCTCCATTGGTTTCTTCAACTCAATTGCAATTAATGGAGCTCAATTCACCACATAACAGGCAGTATTGGTTGCTTCTGCTCAAAATTTCTTATCTAAGCTTGCAGTTCTCAACATCGCTCTTGTTCTTTCCAACAGATTTCTATTCATCTGCTCTGCAACTCCATTTTATTGAGGAGTGTATGTCGTCATGAACTACCTTTTAATGCCTTCTTGCTTGCAGAATTCATCAAATTCTTTACCAGTATATTCGCCTCCATTATCTGAGTGTAAACACTTTATCTTCTTTCTAGATTCGAGTTCCACCCTCGCTTTGTAGGATTTGAAAGTTGGAAACACATCTACGTTCCTTTTGATAGGAAACACCCATCATCTCCTCAAATAATCATCAATGAATGATACAAAGAAATTTGCTCCTCCAAGGGACGTAACTTGTGCTTGCAATACATCAGAGTGAATCAATTCTAGAATTTCTTTGCTTCTGAACTTTGATATGTTAAACTTCAATCGATGCTACTTACTCTCAATGTAATGCTCACAGAAGGGTAGTGATACCTTTGTGGGACCTGGATGTAGATTCTTTTCTGCAAGTATCTTAATTCCTTGTTCTTACATATGTCCAAGTTTTTTACGTCACGTCATTGCAGATTTGTCATCTAGACTAGTCATTGCAACGAAGGCCTCTCCTCCTTGCAAAGTTACTCCCTTCAGGATGTACAAATTTGCAACAATTTTCTCTGCTTTCATAACTACTAACGCTCCTTTAATCACTTTCATGATCTTGTTTTGAATCTCAAATATGAAACCGAGATCATCCAGTTTTCCTACAGACAACAAATTCTTCTTCAGTCCCTCCATATGTCGCACTTTTTCAATAGTCTGAGTTGTCCCATCATATATCTTTAACTTGATGTTGTCGATACCAACGATCTTCAGAGCTTGATCATTACAGCTATACACAGATCCCTCAGAGACAGATTTATACTGATGGAACCAGTCTCTTCGAGAGGTTATATGAAACGTAGCTGCTGAATCGAGAAGCCATACATCAACAAATCTTCTCTTACCTCCAATAGTCGTCGCCGCTTCACAGACCATTGCACCTCAATCATATGAAGTATTTCCCGCATTTCCATGAGGAATATAATCTTTCTTCTTCAGATTCCAACAATCCTTCTTCGGGTGCCCTCTCTTGTCACAATTGTAGCACTTGAAATCCTTCTTACTCCTAGATTTTGATCTACCATGACTATGGCTCTCACTTGTGCCACGTTCCATTGATCTTCTTCTCATCACCGCCAAGGCTTCCGCTTGTTGCGAACTTGCCAACCTGTCTTCCTTGCTCTTGCGTCGACTCTCTTCTTCTAGAATAGCAGCTGCGATATTGTTGAAGAATAGAGTGTCTGTGTTGTTTGTTAGATTGATGATAAGTTGATCATACGAATATGGTAGACTTTGGAGTAGAAGTTCCGCACATTCACTTATCTCTATTATGTGCCCCAATGATGTTGTAACATCCCACCCTCAACAGGAAGGGCAAAATAGGAAATATGGATGTTTAGTGAGAGCTTAGTAATGCAATTGCACGTTCATGCATTTTGTGACATATTTGTAT
>JAOSBN010114434.1:0-10364 GCA_027563595.1 Erythroxylum suave
GTAATTCGCTAATGTGAGTAGTTTTGCCAAAGTAAAGAAAGCAATCAGCATGTGCAATAAAGCCTCTAATCCAGCAGATAATCCAGTGGCAGAACAGTCCATCTATAATGTTAAGAAGACACACAACTCTAGCCATAGGTGAGCAGAGCAAGACCTTGAAGAGTTGTTGGAGAGTGATGTCGGTTCAGCGCAAGGTATCTTCTATTCCTCCGGTGTCTAGGGGAAGGGGAGTCACCAACAGAAGTCAATGAAATAGGCGGGGTAGGTGCTTTTCGCAAGGCCAAAACACAGGCCCTAGTGATGTCGGTACCCTTGAAGGGAGTTTTGGATTTTTTGCCCATAGTAAGGGCTAAATCACAGCTGAAACCAACAAGTTTCTGCCCAAAAATAGCCCCCCTACTGAACCCTTTTTCCTGTATCAATCGTCCACCCCACTAAGTAGGTCTGAATCAAATGAGAATAATCAATAACACCAATCAAAGGATCACCCAACCTGAAGTCCAGATGTAATCAAGAACCAGAACACAAAACCTGCAACAATAAACACAGCCAATGGCAAACCAGAAACTAAGAAATGCCCTCCCTCCTAATCAGTCCCACGTATCCAATTCACTACTCTGTTCAGAGATAAGTCAGTCCAGATGCAATCAAGAACCGGAACACAAAACCTGCAACAATAAACACAGCAACCAGAAACCAAGAAATTCCCACCCTCCTAATCAGTCCCACGCACCCAATTCACCACTCTGTTCAGATATAAATCACCACAGGACCAGTAACAAAGATCGGAACCGATGATAAAGGGATCCACACTGAAACAGAAAGAGAACCGTTAACACTATCAACTCACTACATGCAAGAGACGTGTCAGCTCCAAGTGACCCTAGCGCACATACAGCCCCCAAACTGCCACAAAAACCAGCCTTCAAAGAAACCAAAATCCACCACCCACTAGTGGGGTACGATTTACACCCAGAAATCACAAATCCCCAACCGTAAAAAGAGAATAAATTAAGGTATGAAGTAGCACCAAGGTCGTATAATGGAGTACACACGGCAGCTGGACAATCGTACACACTAGCAAACACGTTTACTCCACCGCTCACCTCAAGAGTCGGTGCCAGGCCAAACAATAACAAAACGTAGAATAAAGAAGGTAGTCCCAAGGCAGGATAATGGAGAAGTCGAAGCTAGCCAAACCCTAGATTACACACGGCAGCTGGACAATCGCACACACTAACAAACATAGTCACTCCACCGCACACCGCAAATGTAAAAGGGTCAGTGCAAGTCCAAACAATTACAAAACGTAATCGAAAGAAGATCCCCAACGCACCAAACTCTAAATAATCGTAGATTCACACATCACCATCGACGACTCACACAACCCCATTGAATCTATTAAGCCATCACCATGAACAAGAAAAGAGCAGTTAAATGTGAACGAGACTTAGGGATTTTGCCAAGGAAAAAATCGCCCAAGCTTGAGAGACTCAAAAATCGCCCATTTACTGATAGCTCTTCCTCTTTTTTTTGGTAAAATGTAAATATATTATACCAAAAAGAATATCTATACACGGTCTGTAGGGCATACCCTGACCTCAAAATGAAGCAACCGAAAAGAGAAATCAAGTGAAAAGACACATACATGCCAAGATGTCCCAGCCCCAATACAACCAAGGGGAGATGTCTACACCTCCGTGATATACCAAAAGGGAGGGTAGGTAAGTCACCAGCAAATATAGCGGAGAAGGATGCATAGGAGATTACCAGGGAATTGTCCTGGTAATAGCCTATACACTTCTCCAAATATCCAACAAAGGAACCATCAACCATTACAACTAAATAACATGCCTAAAAGAAACTAGCCAAAGGAGGCTAGCTAAGTAAAAAGAGAAAACGGGGGAGGGGGTGGATAGGGTGTTACCAGGAAAATAGGCTGGTAATACGCTATACACTCCTCCCCCTATATATGCCCTGTTCGGATGAACAGTAACACGCATTGTGAACAGTGCGCACAAAGTGGACAGCAGCACCAGGAGGGAGCAGCAGGAGCACTAGGGTAGCCAGGAGCCAGGGGGTCAGGTGGAGGTAGGTGTAGGCAACCGGAGTGCAGAGGAGAAGAAGTACAGCTTGATAGGGGCTCGCAAACTGGACAGCAGCACCATGAGGGCAGGAGTACGCAGCCATTGAATGAGCAACCCAAGGGCATCTAGTGGCTCAGTGAAAGCCAAAGGCATCCGCCACAACAGTATGTCTAGCCCCCCTGCAGCCCGCCCCTTTACACCAACAGCTCCAATCCCTCTGTAGCATGAAGGTCGTAGGACAGCAACCAACTCAAAACCCCATATCCTCCATCCAGCAAGGCACCGAAAGGTAACTCCAGAAATTTGGATCCCCTACAGCACAAAGGGCTAAGATTAGTCAGCCAACAAATCTGCTTTAGCCAATCTCCACAACAACAGCACCAACCCTCAGTAGATAGGGCAGCCATGCACCAGTAGTACACAGGGGCCAGCCCTCCACAGCAGCATCTCCAACCCCTCAGTAGGATAACGTAGGACAGTAACTACGAACAGCCCCTTGGGGGGTGAAGGTAGGACCAAATAAGCGACTGTACTTCAAGGAAAAAAACCAGGAGCAACGAAAACCAACCCATATGAAGAATAGCCCTGCACAACACCTCCAGCAAATGCACAATATGCAGCCCTCTACGATTCAGCCCTCCATAGCCCCCAGCCAGCAATGCACTCTACAACACAAGAGACCAAGGGCAGCCACATCCAAAACAGCCGTATCACCTAGCAAGGCAGAAATTCAACACGCCAGCAAAGGGCACAACAACCAACCCAAGGCACAATTCAGCCAGCTAGTCAGAACCACAGCACAACCAACCAGCTACAAGAAGCCAAAATGTACCCAGGACACAAAAAGAGCACTCCCAAACCAACCACACAGCAAGGGGTACCTGCACAATAAACACAGCCCAAGGCCACCAGACTCCAATAGTATCCTTTCCACCAATTCAATCACCAATTCAATCACTAAGCAAGGCATATATTCAACACTCCAGCAGTCACAATCCACCCTTAGGAGAGGTTCCTTGGCCAATCCCACCAGCAGGACACAAGTGCCAACCCTCCCTCGGCAGTATGAGGGTCGTAGGACAGACACTACAGCAGCCCTGTGGGGGAGAAAAACAGCACCAAATAGGCAACAGTGGATACCCTCCAGCTAGCCATGCACCCTGCACAACCACTCCAGCGGAAATACAACATTCAGCCCTCCACCACAGGAGCACCACCCCTCTGCAACAGGAAGATTGTATGACAGCAACCACAACAACCCTAAACCCTCCAGTCAGCAAAGCACTAGATAGCAACACCAGGAAATTGAAAACCCCAAGGGCCAAGAAGTAAACCAAAGTAATAAAGAGCCACACCAATCATACACCGAAACCACTATTAAAAGGAAATACAATTCACCGGGTAGAGGCGATAAAGAATCTTGTAAATAGCAACCTTGATTTTCTGGATTATATCTATGCTAGAGAAAGATTGAGTGTCCATAATGACAACATTACGAGCCTTCCATAAGTGGTAGACTGAGCATAGGAGCGCAAGTTTTGCCGCTTTGCTCTTGAGAAGAGCACCGCGGTAGTCTTTACGAATCCACTTCACCGAGCTAGCAAGAGAGGTCATAGCCCTTGGCATGCCTAGCCAACATTTGATGCCATCCCATACGGTCTTTGAAAAGGGGCAACGGAAAAATAAGTGCCCAACAGATTCCGGGTGCAAGTGACATAACTAGCATGTACGATCTAGATCAAGGAAAGGTAAGTTATCCTTGGTAGGTAAGCGGTTGCGTAGTCCTAACCACATAATGAAGGAGAATTTAGGCGGAATGTAAGCTTTCCATATGAAAGACATCCACGGTCGGTGGGGATGATGCACCCGCAAAAGATCATAAACTTTATGAGAGGAGAGGACCCCATTAATACAGAGCTGTGCCATTCCAGTGATCACACCGCTACGGCCACCCAACTTAGAGAGCAACATATCCCGAATTAGTGCAAGTTTTTTCATCAAAGGGGAGTCCCTAGGATGAGGGTGCCAATCCCATATACTAGTCCCCCTCAAATAGGTCCCATGCATCCACTTGACCCATAAGGAGTTGGCCTCCGCATGGACATTCCACAAGACACGGGCAAGCATAGCCGAATTCCAAATTTTCCAGTTTTTAAGCCCTAAGCCTCCTTCCTCCCGAGGTATACACATAGTGTCCCAGGCCACCTTGTAATGCTTCCCTCCCCAGATAAATAACCGGCACAAAGATATGATTTTATCAAGGAGCACAACCGGTATGTGAAACGCCTGAAACCAAAAGGAAAGGACCCCCTGAACAACCGAATTCACGAGCGCAACACGCCCAGCATAGGACAAACTTTTTCCAGCCCAGGCATTAAGGTAGGACTCAATCGACGACAACAGCTCCGAAAATTGGGCAATAGAAATTTTGAGAGGAGCTAGGGGTATGCCTAGGTATCAGACAGGAAATTCCCCCTCCCGGTATTCTACCATTTGGAGGATGGTATTGCGCTCAACTCCATCCACACCACCAAGATAAATATTAGATTTCATAGGGTTAACACGTAAGCCCGAGACCTCTCCAAATGCATACAACGCATTAAGAAGAATGCGAATAGAGGGAGCATCACCCCTGGAAAATAACATGAGGTCATCGGCAAAAGCAAAGTGGGTGATGCCTGTTAGCTTACACTTCGGATGGAAGTGAAAGTGCGGGTCCGTAGTCTTCATATTAAGGAGGCGGGATAGGTATTCCAAGCTTAGCAGGAAGAGAATAGGGGACATAGGGTCACCCTGGCGTAATCCGCGGCGCCCCTTAAACCACCCATGGAGATCCCCATTTATGACCACCGAGTATGAAGCAGTAGTAACGCAATCCAAAATCCATCGGAGAAATTGATCCAGAAAGCCCAGCCCACGAAGCATTTCACCCAAAAAATCCCATGAGATCGTGTCATAAGCCCAAGTCAAGTCAATTTTCAGCATACATCGGGGGGAGATGCGTTTTCGACTGTACCCCCGAACCAACTCCTGGGCAAGAAAGATGTTGTCCAACATACTGCGACTAGGTACAAAAGCATCTTGAGCAGGATCAACAAGCGTGCCTATCACAGTGGTGAGCCGAGCCGTCAGGATCTTTGTAAGTCACATTAAAACAGGCAATAGGGCGGAAATCATGAACCCTGGGAGAGGATGCCGTCTTAGGAACCATTGATCCAGTTGTATGCATTTGGAGAGGTCACAGCGGAAATATTAGATTACAGCTGCAGTCATCGTCGGGCCTACCCGGTCCCATTGATGTTTAAAGAAAGCCACTGTATACCCATCAGGCCCAGGTGCCTTATCGTTGCCAATATCAAAGACTGCTTGTCGAATTTCTTCCATAGATACAGGTTGTACCAAGGTGGCCTGCATGGTCGAATCCACTAAGGCGCTCGACTGAATAATAGGCAATTGGGCAGGATGGCGGGGACTAACAGAACCGAGGAGCTGCTCAAAGTGGGTGGTAAGACAATGAGTAACTTCCGTCATGGAAGTAGTACGGGTACCATCAGCCTTAAGGAGATGAGTAATGCAATTGTGATGACTTCTCTTCTGGAGCATGAAAGTACTTAGTGCTCCGATCTGCTTCCATCATATGTGTACACTTAGCTTTTTGTTGGTAAAAGGAGCGTTCGGCATCTAAAAGGAAATTGGTTGTCTACCGTTTTTTAGTTAGGATGTGCTTCAGCTCATCATCATCCAGTTGGTGAAGGGAAGCAAGATAAGCACAACGGAACCCCTCCTGAGCCGAAGCCACCTTTTGGGAGATGTGGCCAAAAGCATCTTTGTTTAGGTCTTTGAGGGGCTGCTTAAGGGATTTCAATCTGGCACAAAGGAGAAACTGAGCGGTGCCCTCAAAGGGCTGGGACCAAGTTTCCTCCACAAGTTGAGAGAACCGGGGGTGGGCAGTCCACATATTAAAGAACTTGAAGGCCTGACGTCCACACCGATGAGAAAGGCCATGAGTGATATCCACCACCACAGGGCAGTGGTCAGAGTTCGGGCGCATAGGGTGGAAACACACTGAACAATTGATATCCTGCATACTCCAAGTTTGATTAATGAGAACCCGGTCCAATTTGGCCCATAAGTGATTTTTCTGCCATGTGAAAAATTCCCCCAAAAAAGGGGCATCATCCAGGCCCATAGTAAGCCGAAACTCCTGCAAGTCTTTTAATAAGTACGCCGAGGGGGGTCGACAGCCGATCCGTTCGGTGGTCGCGCTCACACAATTAAAATCACCCAGGATTAACCAGAGGGTCTCAGGGGAGATATCCATAGTAGCGAGGGTCTGCCAAAGGACCCGTCGTTGAGTAACACTATAGAGACCATAGACACAGGTCAAAGTAACTTCCAAGCGGGTAATGCAACAAACCAGAGAGCAATGGAGAAATTGGGCACCCTGCGCTAACAAACAACAAGTGTAGAACTTAGGATCCCATAAAACAACAATGTGGCCCCCACTGATTTCATCCAAGTTATGAAGAAACTCCCATCCAGGAAAACGATTAGCCACCATAAGTTGAATGCTTCGAAGATCTAATTTCGTTTCTAACAAACAAATAAAACGACAATGATGCTGCCTACTAAAGGAGGCAGCCGTGTGCTATCGCGAGGTCTTATGGAGACCTCGGACATTCCAAGCAAGGAGCTTCATGTCCGGGTGGTGGGAGGGCCACCCCTTCCGTCTCCCCGATGTAAGGAACTAGATTTGCCAGTACAGCCAAGTGGCTGAGCAGAATTTCCATCCTTCTGCGGTGTGGAAGAGGAAACATGTGCTTTGCTTCAAAGAAAAGGTTTGGCCACAGAGGTAGGCAAGGCAGGCGGTTCAGTAGAATGTCCAGCTGTGCGGGGAGGAGGAGCAGAAGTCCCCCCGGAAGAGGGTGCAGAAGGAGGTGGAACAGCCGGGGCCTCATTGGGCACTCCAACCGATGTCATCACTAGAGGAGCCTTCGGCTGGCCAGGGGGGAGAGGAACAGTCAATCCAGATCCATTAAGCAACTCAGAGGGATGGCAGTGGGCAGCAGGCGGATCACCATTAACAGGTCGAGAGGGGGGTTCAATCAGCAGGCCACTAGGGGAAGGGGTAGTACCGGCATTGCCACCCACCTTGGGAGCAACTTCAGCAGTGGGAGAAGCATTACAGCCCTTCAAATCTTTGCCAAATTTCACAAGGTTGCCTAGGTTACCTTGCTGACCCTGTATGCGGGTACCAACTCTAGGCTGTGAGGTTGGCAAGGGTTGAATTGGAGAGACCCGCCCATTATCCACAGGGGGGCCAGCAGTCATGGTAGTGGTCGGTGTAGTAGGGGCTTCAGGCTCTGCAGTACCCTTCGGATCATCACTAGCTGGTGGAGGAGGGGCAGCCGAACTAGAGACCTTGCAGTCAAAGGGGTTGTGACCAAAACGCTTGCAAGCATAGCAATAACTAGGGTAGGTCTCATACACCACCGATTGAGAGTAACTCATCCCTTCAGGAAGATTAACCAAGAAATGGGTAGTAGGAGGGTTTGACACATTTATGTCCACTAGCATGCGCGCAAAACCCAAACGGACCCCCTCACTGGTAATGCTGTCAGTACATATGGGCTTCCCAATCCGTGAGGCTAGCTTGGAGAGCCCTTGTTCAGTCCAGATATCTAGAGGGACATTTGGAAATTGGACCCAAACCGGAACTTCCAAGAAATCAACATGATTAAATGCAAAACCTCAGGAGAGGCGCTTAAGGAGGAGGGTTTTACCAAACAGCATATAAGGGCCACCCGAAAGCACTTTGGTGCGGTCATCATCGGACTCAAATCGGAAAAGAACCCAACCACGGTTATGGGGGAGGATCTTGCACTGTACCCCCCACTTGAGGATTAAGCCCTCTAAGGCCTTCATGCCCGGAAAACGGCCAGTAAAACAGCCAACCAAACAAAAGCCCCATCTAGATTCAACATTTCCCATATCAGCTTCCTCAATCGTAACTTCCTCATCAACCGCCATATATCGGAGCTTCATCCCTTTTTTCAAGTCCCGATTACCCCGAAAGAGACTAGCAAATGAAGGTTTAGGGGGGGCCGAAGGTTCAGTGTTAGTTACTACAGCAGGTGGGGGAGCAGCCACGGGAGAGGGATTGCAATCAGTAGGACCAGATTCAGTGCTAGCAGAAGAATCCGTAGAGGAAGCACTGCCATGGGCAGAGACAGACCCACTGGAGGTAGCTTCAGTCGCTGTGGCAGTTTCAGCAAGAGAAGAGGGGTCCAGGGAGGGGTCTAGAGGTACAGCAGTGAAAGGCTTAGTGTGCAGCACATCCACCATTTTCTCCTTTCCTTTGACTGAAGCAGCATCAGGGGGTAGAGGGGGGGAAGTATCCTCCGAAGAAGAAGATATTGGGGGGGTAGGGGCTTTCTTCAACGCCAAGATACAGTCCTTTGTTATATCCCTCCCCTTCAAAGGGGTTTTGGCTTTCTTGTCCATAGAGGAGGCAGCCAACTGCTCAAACTACAAGGGTCAAAGTGCAGCCGCCAAGGAGTATCACCAAGCAAGGCAGAATGCAACACGCCAGCAAAAAGGGGGAAAACACCAACCCAAGTCACAATTCAGCCAGCGAGTCAGGACTACAGCACAACCAGCCAGCTACAAGAAGCCAAAATGGACCCAAGACACAAAAAGAGCACTCCCAAACCAATCTCACAACTAGGGGTACCTGCAATATAAACACAGCCTAAAGGCACCAGACTTCAATATGTTCCCTTCCTCTAATTCAATCACCAATTCAAACACTAAGCAAGGCAGAAATGCAACACTCTAGCAAGAGGGAAGGATCACCAATCCAAGGCACAATTCAGTTAGCTAGGCAAGAACCGCAGCAAAATAACCAACAAGCGCCAAGAAGCCAAAATGTATCCAATACACGAGAAAAACACTCCCAAACCAGCCACACAACAAAGGGTACCTACACAAGAAACACAGCCCAAGGCACCAGACTCCAATAGATTCCCTTCCACCAATTCAATCACCAAAGACTAAAGGAATTTACTGATTGCAGTTAGAGCCAAAAGGGTAGCCCTTGCAGGAGGAAACCACACCCAACAGCAATTCCAGAACAGAGTTGTAAGAGGACAGAAGGCACCAGCCTGTGACCAGGGATTCCAAGACACCTGAAAGACAAACCAGCAATGGAGACCCAAAAGGGGCGGCTGTCCCCGCAAGAGACAAGGGTCACCTGCACAAGGACGGCACAACCCAGAGCAGCCAAACACTCAAAGATAGCCAACCAACGAAAACACCCAGTGAAGGTCCACGGAAACTTACTAGCCTCAATGGGGGTCGAAAGAGAACCCACACGTGAAGGCAAGGGACACCAGTGGGAATCAGGGAGAAGGTAGCGAAGATCGCTAGCCACAAGCGGTGAAGCACCACGAACCAACCAGCAGGGACTCACAGAGGCGCACCTGGTACAATGGGGGTCGAAGAGGACAGCAACCAACCCACACAGATAGCCAAAGAGAACACCCGAAGCACAACAGACGGACCTCCACAAATGGCACTAGCCACCAGGCGGTGGACGCCCCACTGCGAGAACGCTTCGAATCGCACCCAGGAGCAAAAAAGGGGGAAACGCAAAGCACAGAGAAATTCAAAGGAGGGGGCAGGAAAACAAGACCCACGTCCCATCTGGACACGTCGCGACCAGTCACGTTGGAAAAACGCCGTCGGGTTTCAAGCCCTAGAGGAACAAGGAGCCTGCGAACAAGATAGAATGGGGGATAACCCAGCACACTTAGAGCCACCGTAACCCACCAGGATACACAAGGTAGAAGAGCGAGAGCAGAACGTGGACGTGACTCGGGAAATCTTGCATGAAAATCGCCCAAGCTTGAGAGACTCAAAGGAACGCCACACTGATAGCTCTTTCTTCTTCTTTTTTTTGATAACTCAGGTTCCGAGCTTCGCTCGACTATCCTGGGACCTATGAGCCACCTACTCAGACTCATAGATAGGTAAATCCGGGTCTGATCCTAGACAGTATCAGAAGTACCTGCTCCAAAGGATGGGCTATCACCAGGGGGATTACATCACCTTAATAAAGGCTGCTCCTCCCAAGGTTTGAACCCACAACCTTCTTACAATCCTCTCCCCCTTTCTACCGCTAAGCTACCCCGTGAGGGGCTCTCTACAACCATTTTACTTATATTTCCTGTAAATTCATGATTCTTAGAATAATTACAATCATGCATAAAATGTAAG
>JAOSBN010114435.1:0-10363 GCA_027563595.1 Erythroxylum suave
AGGGTTGTTAATAAAAATTGATTTTTGAGTGCAATTAATATCTATGTGATTGAAAATGTTCTGAATGAAAATGGGCCAGATTTGACTCAATTTGATTAACGATTTTCTACAAATGTGTGTGCTGATTTTTTTTTGTTTAATAAAATTTTGTAAAGAGATCTAATTGACTGAGTGCTTTAGCACGCCACCCTTGCGGGGCACGACTCGGATATCACCATCGATGTCGGGTTTAGGTCCTGTGGGAGTGGGGTGCTACAGTGACACCCCACTCTTGCAAGACACGTACCCAAGGTTTTAAAAACCGAACCGAACCGGCCGGTCCGACCGGAAAAAGTCTGAACCGGTCAATGATCCGGTTCGGTTTTAACCAAAAACCTCTCAGTATAAAAACCGGCCGGTTTGTTCGAGAACCGGCCGGTTTTCATCCAACCGGTTACACCGGTTCGGAGACAAAGTCCAGGCAATGTTTTTCTTTGTCTAGTGAGCTCTGACGATGGGTCTCCCAATCATGTTATTTGGGTCTGCTACACCCCAGCTTTCTCCTCATTGCTCTACTACTTCTTCAAGGTTCAAAGGTTGCAGACAAATGACAAAGGTTGAAACTTTTGTCAATCGCGAGTAAACTATGGAGGGCTTTATTAAGCTTTGAACTTGGACCTCCAAGGCAGAGAATGAAGAAAAGCAATGGAGTTTCAGAAAAAAGAAACTCTATTTTCAGTTAAAAATAAGCTTAGGTATGTAGGAAACTCTTGACTAAAAGATTGATTGATGCACAAGTCATCTCTCTCAAGAGTGTTTGCTCCCAACTCAGAACAAGATAGAGAATGGAGAGAAAAGGGGCGGAGAAGTTGCTACATGGTAGAGAACAGACACACGTTAAAATCGCTATTCTTCTGCTTCTTGTTTCTCCTCTTTTTAGGTACAAGTTGGAGCCTCGGAGGGTAGAGGACTTGAAGAGACTTACCATTTCCTTACAAATACTTTTCCAGAGTGTGGGGTAAACAGAACCCTGGTAGGAGGAGAAGGACACCGTCTCCACCGTTGAAGTTTTAGTTTTAGGTCAGAATGTTAAAAGAGAAGACGAAGAAGAAAGATAAACGTTTTACCCCAAGAAGCTAAAGAAAAGCTATTGCGTCATTTATGGGAAAGGACGTCTAGTTCTAATTGAGTTGCAGGTTTCATAAGTAGTCTTTCAATTCAAAGAGTTAGGCGTTAGATTTTTCTTAAATGTCACAGGCAGTGCTTTGGATGTTGGGTCATTGTGATGTCTTATCCTTGTATGTAAATCAGAAGCATTCAAGTAAGTTATCAGGAAGGAACCACATCCTAAGGATTTTAAGGAAAAGTATCACACGATATTTAAATGTCTTTAGCTCCTCATTTTCCTAATAGCTCATTTTCTAGAATTTTTGTTAGTCCTATTAAAGAGAAGTTACTGAAACAAATTTTCCAGAGTAATAATATAGAAAAACTTTTGATATTATTACTGTATAAAAAGACTTTTGATATTTCATATGTTATTATTTAGAACTTTTGACGATAATGAAGAGTAACTTCTTTTAAAAATATAATTTTGATTTTTATCGTTATTTTAAATTTTATATTAGACTCATATTTATTTATTATTAGTTCATTATATAATAATAAATATTAGTGTATTTTTTATTTCAATAAAATAATATATTATTTTTACTAATTCTTATATGTTTTATTTCTTATTTATTATATACCGGTTTTATAGCGGTTCATTACCGGTTGAACCTTTAAACCTTAAACCTTTCCTTCGACCGGTTCGATGTCCGGTCTGGTTTTTAAAACATTGCACGTACCTGACATCTTGAGTGATATCCGACTATATACCCCGCAAGGATGGCATGCTAGAACAGTCAACAATCGAACTCATTACAATTTTTTTTCAAATCAATGCACACGGATGCAAAAATCAATAATCAAATTAGGCTCATTCTTCTCTTTTGTAACATCAAAATCACATTTATTATTATTCTCATTTACAAACCTTTCCACTTCGGAAAGGTATTACAAAACAAAAATATTCAAATATACATGTTACAATGATAGCGGAAGACTCAATTTGACACAAAAATAAGAAAATACTAATGCAGATGCGAACTAATCCTGACTTCTGTCTCTTACTTGAATGCAGTGGTTATACTCCCATTAGCCTAACAGGGTAACTCTTCTGAGCCTGAAAAATATTGCAAAATTTTGGGTGAGTTTTTGCAAACTTAGTGAGTGACCATCCTCGGTGGCTCATTCAATCACATAAACATACAGTTCATATAATCATGTGGTTCACCTCATATCTTTAATTCATCATATTGAATAACATACACTTGATCAGTCATTTCACATTTTACATTCAACATATATCACATTCAGAAATTATTCAAATCATTATAATCATTTATACCAGGCATATGTAGTCCACATGAGACTCATTTTCATTTATTATTTTCGTTGTGATCGAGTGCCTTTTAATCTAGCCTATAACTTTTAGTGGATACCGGGCTATATCAGGTGATGTCCCATATCTCTTAGTGAATACTAGGTACATTCACAACTGAGCCTGAGGCTCTTATCACAGGTTCTGAGCTTTAAGTTCTCTTTCACAATATGAGCTTTAAACTCTTTTTCGATGGCTACTCTGTCACAACTTCCTTTTACCTTTCATGCATTCATGTAATGGAATGCTTCACATTCTTATATGATCAATCAGTCACTTTCACATGTCATATTCACATTTAGAATACATTTATCATCGGACCATAGTCCGACATTCAACATAAATGTTGAGAAATAATTTTTCAATCATATGCATATTCGCCTGTCTCTTCAGAATTTAACAATCAAGTTACATATCACATATTTCATCAAATTCATATACAAGGAGCACTTCAATATCACATTAATGCATCAAGATCATCGGACCTTCAATGTCCGAAATTAACACAATCAAAGTCACATTCATAAGATAATTCAAAACATAATATAAATAGAGTAATCAATAAGTAAGACCATCTAGGTCGACTCACAATATGCTCTAGATTAGCTATTACTTCCAAGATCTAGAAACTTCTGAATATGGACGTTTATCCTACATATCAAAATTATGCAATATACACATTGTACACACATTAATAATTGCACAATTTTAAGTATTCATTTATGCACAAATGTGTATATGGACTATGTACAATGCATGCTCAATGACAATCTCGGGTATATTATCAAATTTTACATTTTATCCACATTCTCATTTTATAACTCAATTACTCGACATCCCATCTTTAGCATTATTTGCTCTCACGGTATCCAACTAGCTTTTATTCAATACCCATTACTCATTTCCTTTGAATCATAACTACAATCACATAAACCTCTACATTTCCATTATACAAATGTCTTTGGTGCTTTAATACCAACAATTCATTCACTAATGATAGTCTAACATTATATAATCATACAATATCCAAACTCTCATTCTTTCTAAGAAATTCTCTAAAATTCCAAACCTTCGGGTCTATTTTTCTTGTTCATTATGACAAAGAAAATAAAGTAATTTGGCAACACTTTCTTTAATAAAAATGTTCCCCATTGTCTTAAGGTTATAATGACACCAAGATCATTTAATTTAGCTTAGTATTTCAAAAGTTGTACTCCAAATATTTCAGACTGTTCATAAACTAAATCAATATCCTGTACTAAACTTCAATTCAGACATCTGGAATTATAGAGACAGAATTAAAATTCTATTTCTTTACACAATTTGTATCCCTATGTCTCTAGTTTACTCCCAATAAAAAATTATCTCAATTGGATAACTACAGGTTAAGATATCATCAAAATACCGAAGCATGTTTAAGCTATATAGGAAAGTTGGCTGTTGCGAACTTTTCCCAAGAGAAACATTCCTCGTAAAATCTTACAAGTTAGCCACGGTGAACCAAAGAGTTGGCCACGGAAAAATTTTTCCAAGAGGAAATCCTATAAGTTGGCAGTGGCAAACCAAGGAGTTGACCGCGGCGAACTTTCCCAGAAAGCAGTAAACAGGAGTAATTTTCCAGCTTTTCCAACTCTATTTTTCAGTTCAGTTTTGTATGATCATTATGACCCAAAAAATGAGGTTTTTTGGCAATACTTCTCCTAAAAAATTGTTCATATATGTCTTAAGTTTTTAAAGAACCTAATTTCATACAATTAGGTTCAGTATTCTGAAAGTTATACACAATTTACTACATACTATTTGCAAATAGAGATATAATCTGAAACTCAACTTCAAGACAAATTTCAAAACATTTAAAGACACAATTCAAACTTGATTTCTTCATGACAATTGTATTCATTCGTCTCTAGTTTAATATAAATCAACAATAATCCTATTTGGATATCCTTAGGTCAAGACTAGTTTCATACAATTAGGCTTAGTATTCTGAAAGTTATACACAATTTACTACATACTATTTGCAAACAGAGACATAATCCAAAACTCAACTTCAAGACAAATTTCAAAACCTTTAAAGACACAATTCAAACTTGATTTCTTCATGACAATTGTATTCATTCGACTCTAGTTTAATATAAATCAACAATCATCCTATTTGGATATCCTTAGGTTAAGATATGTCTAAATTCTAGATGCATGTTCAGTAGAAACACTACATCTAACATATTTCCAGCACTCCTCATCTTCAATTTCATCCTAATTCATCTCTTTTGCTTATTCTATCATTTCTAACTTATATCCACATCATTTCCTCTTCATTTATACCCCAATTATAGTTCAATATCATCTATACACAATTCAAAATCCATGCTTGATCATATACACCAAAAACAAAACATATCATATACACATTCATCATAATGACCTTTCTATCTCAAAAATCATCTCAACAACAACAACTTATCAATTATCAACAAATCATCACTCTTCCAACCCCATTTTTATGATCATGCTAGCTCTAACCCATCATCAATACAAAACAAGGCAAAAACTCATTCATTCATTGATCACATTTTCATACACCATTTACACTAACCTATGATATTTAAAGCATCACTTACTTGATTTAACTTCAAATTCTTTAAGAAAACCAAGAGCCCTAACTTCTCCTACAACTCACATGCATCATCAAAGAGATTAGGAGGTTGGGTTTTTAGTGATAAATGAAGAAGAGAGCAAGATAGAAGTAACTAAAGATAGATGGAAGCAAAGTGTGACATTGATGATGGTTAGGTGAGTAAAATCGTGGGAGAGAAGAAAGATAAAAGAGAAGACGAGAAGAAGAAGAGGGTCATAAAAATGAGAAGAAGATGAAGAAGAGAAAGCAAGTGAAAGAAAACAATTAAATGGTCTTTCAAATAATTAAGACCACTGTGTGTTATAAGATAAAGGCATGGTTTGGTAAGTGACACATGTCACTTGCCACATGTCCATTTCCTATTTATTCACAATTGGTTCTTTTATTAAACTAGTCCATTTAACTCCAATTTCTACCCTAATTATCTCTAAATTTCAATAATATAAGTCATTAAATCCCAAAGTCATTTACAAAAATTTCCACTGTCATTTGACATTTATTTCTACTGCCATCCATCAATTGTTCTACCACTTTGCTTTTTTTTATTCAAAAAATTTCCTAAAATTTACCAAAAGTTATAAATCACTAAATACACTCTCCAAATCAATTTTCAACATATAAAAACCACAATTCTCAATATATTCACATTTACAAATCAATTATACCCGAAATTCGTTAATGAATGCATGTACAAATATTTTCATGTGTGCAAAAATTCAATATTCACATGTGTGTATGCTAACAATATGCATGAGCATGAGATGCATTTTTCTTAATCTCTCATTGATCTCACACGTACCATATTTTAACCCTTAGTATAAGAACGAGATGTTACACTTACGATTAATTTAATATTGACTAATTAAATCGAGTCAATAATTTATTTTTGTATGATAACTTTTCATTCTTTTTATTTCTAAATAGTTTCAGAATAAGAAACAAGAAGTTCGACTAATGATAAGTAAATTGTATGAATTTAAAAGATGGAAAAGTTACTAGAGTGACACAATCAGGATAATAAAAAAAAGCAAATAATGAGCGCCCTCAGCTTATTGAATTTTAAGGATCTTAATTTCATTCTTTCGATCATATTTAGACAAAAAGATGGAGATGGTTATAGCTAGTTTGAAGTTGCTTTATAAACTGCATCTAGAAGACTAGCCTCTATGTATTATCTTCTAGCCTTGGAATAACCTCTAAAGCTTTCAAATTTCTAAAATTTATCAGCTAAATTTTTTGTTCGTGTTAGTGAAGATCCTCATAAGCATTTAAAAGAATTTATAGTTAGGTGTTCTACTATGAGGCCTAAGGGAATTCAGGAAGAATAAGTAAAATTATGTGCTTTTCAATTTTCATTACATGATTTTGCTAAAGCTTGGTTATATTATTTGCTAACTAGATCCATTACCAAATGGACTAAATCGCATAAATCTTTTCTTAAAAAGTATTTCCTGAAGTTAATCACTTGCTAATATAGGAATCACATATAATACATAGAATACACAAGAAAGGGGGTTGAATTGTGTTAAATCATCTAAGGTAGTAATCTTTAGAATCTTCTTGATTTTCTTGAAAAACTCATATGACTACAAAACAATGCACTTAATTCTTTTAAGTAATGCAACAGCGGAAATAGTATCTATTCTTCTAACAACAAGAAATTAAAGAGATAAAGGTTAGAGAATATGACACCGCGATTTATACTAGTTCACCGTTAACCTTTGGGCTACGTCTAGTCCTCAGAGTTTATCTGAGATTTCACTATCTCTTGCAACTTTACAAGTATTATTTCTACTCTTCCAAAGCCTCTTCAAGTCTCTTTCACAAAGTATTCTTTATCTGCCATCTTAGCCTCTTCAGGCTCTAGCCTTCCTTTCACTTGAAAAGATATTGCTTGAGCTTTCTACACTCACGTTGCAGGCGTTCTTGATCTCTCTTCTTCCTTTTTTCCACTGAGGATATTTTTACTGTATACTCACTTGATCACAGAATTATTTCGTGTAAGTAAAAGTAAGTAAAAAGTTGTTTTGTCTACAACTTCAATTGATATTTATAGTTTAATTCTCTAACGGTCTTCTTGAGAAAACTGCTTGTAGAATCTTCAAAGATCTGTTATTAGTTGAGTCTTGTAACCAACTCCAACTAAATAACTAACTGACGTTGTAGATTATTCTTCAGTTATATCGTCTTGATTTGATTTGTATTCTCCGTCTTATGTCTTCGCTTCGTCTTATGACTTCGTCTTAGTCACTTCATATAGTCCGTCTTACACTTTGTCTTAGTCAGCTCTTGAATATCATCTTGATTTGATGATTTGTGCTACTTACATTTATCTGCGCATTTAACAAACTCATCAAAATAGTTCACACTTCTATTATTATTATTATTATTATTATTATTTGATTGTCATCAAAATCAATAGAAGAAGTGAAGTCTTATTGACTTAACAGATGATAACAAATAATCATAATATTATAACATAAAAAAATATTCAGACGAATAATGATAATATTCAGACAAATTAAATAATATATTTATTCAGACGAATAAGACAAGATATAAAATGTGTAAATAAAGAATTCTAATACTAAATCTCCTCTCCTTTCTACTATTTCTCCCCTATTTGTTATTAATCAAAAAAATATGTCATTTCAGACACTTTAAAATCTCAGAGAACATATATTGAATATTAGTGCGGATCATCTTGAGGTCTTCTTTTATAGTCACACGTAAAAGTGCTACTTCCTTATGAAGATCACCCACTGAGTCACTTAGTTCATCAACCTTAGTATCAATTTCTTCAATATGTTTAGCTAAGGTTTCTTGAACTTCCTTATGCTTTTGACTAGCTTCAGTCCATTCGATGAAATTCTTCAAGAGCTCCGAATTAATGGTAGAATCTTGTAGCTTTTCACCTAGTGGATGAAGATACTCAGAGACAGACAATTTTCTAGTTGAATCATCTAACTCAATAATTTTGATGGAGGGTAATTGGAAAGGTTGTGTTTGGTGAGGAATGTCAAGATCATCAGGTTTGGGTAGTTTGAAAATTGGTTTCCCTAGAAGTTGTAGGATATTTTTGACTGAAGGAATGAAACCTAATGGTTTAAAATGAATAAGTAAATGCACAAAGGTTTCTAAGTAAAAATTGACACCTTCAATTGTAATACTTTTGTACCTTCTTTTTGATATTGTCCCAATGACTTTGAAATTTCATCTATGATTGATGCGCCAAAGTTACTTCCTGATGGCCTTGATATATGATGTTAAATATAGACACCTACAGGTTCAGCTGCACGACATACATCGTCTATATTCTTCATCGCCACTCGAATTTCTTCTTGAGTGAGATCATCTTCTTATTTCTCAGGAAATTTCTTCTTCTTTCCTTTCTTTTTGCTATCTACCTGTGTTGGACATCTAGGTTGTACATCTGGTGCAATCTTTATTATTGTTCTGCTTGTCAATGGATAGATGGTGTAAGGATTTTCCGCCATCTTCAATGGATATGGTTCTACCTTTTCATCTTGTAGAATACCATACAATCTTCTTTCTTCAGGGCTTAGAAAATGTATCGTCTGATCATTTACTGTTACAGGTT
Source organism: Erythroxylum suave (assembly GCA_027563595.1). Classification (NCBI taxonomy): domain Eukaryota; kingdom Viridiplantae; phylum Streptophyta; class Magnoliopsida; order Malpighiales; family Erythroxylaceae; genus Erythroxylum; species Erythroxylum suave. Next base: position 8,704 of record JAOSBN010114435.1, read on the forward strand.
CAACTTGAACCTTAACTTTCTATTTAGGAGGTTCTCTAATGATAACTAAACCTTTGTTTTGCAATCAGGTATTAATTCTTTTATAATCTTCATCTTCAGATCTTCTTTCTTCATTGGTTGAGGGGGATTGTGAGTTACTTTCTGCTTTCCAACTGTCTGTGTCTTTTGTTGAACATCAGACGATGAATCCTCCTTTTTCTGAATCAGTTTCGTCTTCTTTTGTTCTTCTGTTAGCTTAGAAAAGAGTTGTTATTGAGACTTCTTCTGCTCAAATACTAACTTCCTTTTTTATCTTTTTCTCTCTAGACAGTTGTTCCAATTGAGTCTGAGGGATAGAGACAATTGCTTTGGTAGGTTGCTGTTGTTGCTATTGCTCCTTTGCACTTTCAGAAATTTGAACAAGAATCAGAGTTTTTTGCTTTTTCTATTCTTGTTGCCGTAAGGTTATCAATCTTGAAGACCTTCTTGACTTCTCGAGTCTTTCTGATTGCAAATTCTCAGCCTTCCTCTTTAAATACACTTTACGAGTTGGTTATTGAACCTTTGCACTTTCCTTCTTTTTAGGAATCGTCTTAGCTTGTATTGACTTATAATACGATTGTTCAACTTTTACCTCTGCTGAGATTCTTTCAGATGATTGAGGTTTTGCTTACATTCCAGATGAAAGATCTTCTTTCTTGCTTCGTCTGATTGAAAGCTCCCCCTTAGACTGTGCTTTTGGTGTGAAATCTTTATCCATTTCAACTTTAGTTTTGATCCCCATTTTGTGAATAGTAGAGGCATTGATAACACTCTTAATATTCAGCTTTATTTTGTTCCTCTATCAAATAGGATTCCAGATTCTTTGAAGAATCTTATCATCAACATACCGTAAGGTAACAAACCACTCTTCAGATGATAATCCTCCCTAGCCTTTATCATGTAGTTCAGAATTAAGAACAGAAGATTAATAGATTGGTGTGTGAGTAGATGAAATAGACAATGTTTATCATTTATTGTCACCAAATCCTTTGATCCCACTCTTGGTAAAATACAATGAAGAAGAATTGAATGAAGAACCCTAGCCTTCGGAATTAGGTTTGAAGAATTCTTGAATCCTGGATTACTCGATCTATGTAGTTGTCAATTGATGTTGTCTTCATTTATGTGACTTTGAGCAATCCACTTTGTATTGTTGAACAGTTTTGCCCCTTCATTTGGACACTCAACAGCCCTCACAATAGAATCCTGTGTGATAATCACTGACAACCTGTCTACCACTGATACCAAGGTGTTATCTACCACTTTTGCATTTTTCCAGAACTCATATACTTTTTTTTGATACATTGGATCTCGGATATTGAAGAAAATTTCCCATCCAACTGCTTTGATCTTAGGTTCAATATCCATTCGATCTTCCTTCAGAGAAGTGAAATCGATGAGTCTTCCATAGATTCAACATTTTTCTAATCTGTAATGAATGAGCACTAAACACAAAAATGTATTTTGCTTAAAGAAGTGAGGTTAGTATATAGAAACAATTGAAAGAAAAATGTGAAATGAAAATGAGAAAGATTTGATGTAGAGAATAGAAGATTGAATCATCTTTGTTGAGAGCACTTTGAAGCAAGTCAGTTACTAAGAAAATTCTAGAATGTAGAGTGTTGCAGATTTTGAGAGA
>JAOSBN010114436.1:0-10363 GCA_027563595.1 Erythroxylum suave
GTACGATAGAAATTATTATTTCCTTTTTTAATTAAAATTTTTATACATTAATTTGATAACTATTATTACATCAAAAGAATTTATCAAATTTTTTCCTTTTATTATAGAAAGAAAATTTTCAGGATTCTCAATTGATGGGATCATATATAAAGTATGGAGTCGAGAGCGCGTACACATTATCGTGACTTTGTTGGTCCGATACACAGGGCGGCTGTACGACCACCTTATATTTCTGAAGAAATATGCAGTCATTGGTTGCAATATTGGACATCTCCTGAGGCCATGTCCATTTCACAACATAATTCGGCCAACAGATATGGAGGACTCGAGGGAAAGAGTCTTCCTGTACATACAGGAGGATCTATTACCCACCAAGAACATGCATAGAGACTTGTAAGTATATACAATTAACATTTATATTCTTATCTCTTTTCTTTTCTGTATTTTAATTGAATTTGCTATGTTAAAATTTGGAATGAAATTATATGTTTCTGGTCCCATATATGGCTGTGTTTTTTAGTTTTGTTATTTGTTTAACAGGGGGTAGATTTCATAAAAATAGAGGAAACCCTGCCAACAATTTTGTAACTTCTAATTCACTTTGTATTTCTATTGAATTTTATGTGTGAATTTTGGAATAAATATATGTGTTTCTTGTTGAGAATAATAATGTTACACTGGTGCCATATATGGCTGTGGTTTTAGTTTTGTTCTTTGTTCAACAGGGGGTTGATTTCATAAAATAGGGGAAACTTTGCTGAAATTTTTATAAAATCTAATTAACTTATAATTAACATTTTATTCTTATGCAGGGAAAGTCTATAGGCATGAGACCTACATCCCGTCAACTATTTCTGCACACCCACACTAAGAAGCATGACGGGTAACATTTGTCAATGATCGTTATAAAGAAGTCAATGTATGTGAAACTTATGATTTAATATTAATAATGCTTAATAATCATCACTTACTAATATAAACATTACTTTCTGATAGGATCAAATACAGCAAACCATTGAACGGTGGTCTCAACAATCTGAGGTTGATGACGCTGACACTTACCTCAAAGCAGTAGGTGGCAGGGATCATCGTGGGAGGATATTCGGCTTAGGATCATTTGCGAATACTTGTTATTTGCAATCCCCCACGTCTAGTACAGCAGCATCTTCTAGGCGGTCCAATAACAATAAAGTGAAGGCGCTTGAGAGCACAGTGCAAACATTGTCGACTCAGTTGCAACAAACGTTGGAACAATTGCATCAGTTGCAATAGTTGATGGCAGCGGAACAACAGTCAATGCTGCTATACGCTCAGCTCCGTCAGGAGATTGATGAATTGAAGGGTAAGGGCAACATGTCACTGCACCAATCAGACCATCCGCCATCTCCAGATCAGTAGTGTAGTTTTGGTCATTTAGTTTGTATTACAAATACTTATTATTTACAATGTAACGTTTTTATTATCAATTAAGATATTTTAATTTTTAATCATTAATCAAAATTTCTATTTAACTAAATTAAATGTATATTATAAATATTTAATTATTAAAATTATGCATCAACTATAATTTAAATATAATGACAATATATTATTTTAAAATTTTAAGCAATAAATTTACCGACAGAAATAAATGTCCGTTGGTAACTGTATAAATAAATTACCGACAGTCAAGCAGATATTCTTTCGGTAATGGATAAGATATACCGACGGAATATAATATCTGTCAGTAAATATTCAGCATATTTACGAACGGAACATATGTTACCATGGGTAAGTTTACCGATAGTCCAAGAACTTACCGTAGCTAAATTTATCGACGATTCAAAAACTTACCATCGGTAAATTTTGCGTTGGAAAATGTTTAACCATCGGTAAATTTATGGACGGAACACTTCTTACCATAGGTAAATTTTTAGTATATTTACCGATGGTTCAACATTTTCCAACGCTAAATTTACCGACGGTAAGTTCTTGGACCGACAGTAACTTTAGCTACAGTCGATTCTACGACATTATGGTATGTTAGTAAATTCCGTCAGTAATATATTCTACCGACGGAATATTTGTATTTTCCGTTAGTAATGTCCATCGCAAAATGACAGTTTCCTTAGTTTCCTTGTGGTGCATCTTTAGAATTGGGTTTAGTTGCATCATTTATGTACAATGGATAGAAAAGAACATAAGTTAACTTCAAAATGTTTATAAGAATACATAAGGCTTTTGCAATGACACGCTCACCTAGATCAAGAAAATTATCATTACTAAAGGAATAATCAAAATGAGCAATATAACAACATAAATATAGAACTTTTTCAATAAAAAATTAAATATAGAACATATAGCAATCTCTTTATTATTCTGCTACAAATGATATTTTCTTAGATAAGGAGTTTATTAAAACTCCTATAATCACCATATATTTTTATATAGGTTCATCATTATTGGCTAAATGTTGTAGTTATTCACTTAATATACTATTATACTATACTTGTACTCTACTAGTCTTTAACTAGCTTATTTGCACTTTACTATTGTCAACCATTCCTACTTATTTGGTTATATCCTCTACTTGGCTTATGCCTTTCCACTTGGAGGTTTCAATTCAATTTAGTTTCTAAAATAAATTAAGAAATTTCAAGTCTATCTAACTTTCTGTTTAGGTAGATATATGAGAGAAAAAGTAATAAGAGTGAATTTTTAAAAGAATTAAAAAATATAGCAAAGAGACATTAGAAACATAAGTATCTAATGTGGGAAGTTTTGGTCAAGTTTATTATGTAGAATTTTTTTTCATCTTACTAAAAAGTAAATTTATATGTTTTTTTTTTTAATAGCAGTCACAATACATTTTGAACTATTTTGTTTCCACTCAAGATAACAATAGCAGTATCTTGTTAGTTCCTTGTTTAAGTTGGTCTTATGAATCAGTAAAAGCAAATTGGAACTTAAATTCTTGTATGATAACTTATCTAAGTTATTCTGAATGAATATAAAAAACTTTTGATGTTTTATTAAGTAGAAAGGGTGCATTTTAAACCTATCATTTTCATTAAAATATAGATTAAATCCTAACATTTTGGAGCATTCAAGATAAACCTTTACTTTTTCAAAATTTAAATCATAAAAAGACGAAAAAGTGATAGAGTTATATTGCCATCAATTATATGCTACATTAGCGTTGATGTATTTATTATTTGCTATTAGTCTTATAGGTCTCATTGTATCATATGTACGTCTCGGGACATAATAAGATCCACACATTTTAGTTAACTTAAATAAATATTAAAATAAGGGGATCTACAACTTAAATTAAGGTTTATTATACATGATTAGAATTTAAATTTTATTTTAATGTTAGTTTAAGCTTAATTAAACCCAGATTTTTGTTATTTTACTGTCTATATGAGTTCCATAGTAGCACATAACTTTCAGATGACATTGCGAGACCTACTCACTTTAATTTAATATAAATTTTACCTAATTTTAATTATCACCAATCAATCATAATTAACTTAAACTCAGCACCAATCCATTCTCCTCCACCAACCTTCTCTTCACAACCAATAGTGTAGTTACTCAATCCCTCCATCACCACCAACTGCATCTCCTTCTCCAACTTTTTTTTCCATTACCGACACCAAACAACGTACTTCCTCCAAATATTAGGTCCTAGTAGTCATTGCCTCATTGCCATTCTTTTTCAAACCTAGTGGCTACTCATAGTTCCACTACTGTCAGTTAACAATTGCTAGAGAGCACCACTGCCACCTGTGATAGCCTCTACCATAAGCATTGTTCTAGTTGTTGCCATCGTTAGTCGCCTATCAAACAGCAATCATTAGCCGTTGTTGTAACAATTTTTCAACTACTAGCATAACTAGAAGTCACCTATCTTCTAAACGCTATAACCAATAGTCGCCTCATTTTTATGGTCAGTGACCACCATATTTATGGGTAATAGCTGTCTTCTTTATGCATTCACAATGGTTTATGTTAAAGGAGGTTGTTTAAAGATTTAAAAGATGAGGGAAAGTTGTGACAGTCATAATGAAATGAATGATTTTTTTTGGTGTGAAAAAGGAGGTCAAGGTTTTAAAAGAGATGAAACTAAGTGAAATTGAAAGAAATGCAAAAAAAACAAACAAACAAAATCCTGAAGAATCAAAATTAATTGGATCGACGTACATGGATCCTGGACAAGTCAAGGAACTTTGCAAATGCCTCTCACTTTAGAATACTTTGGACCACAACTCCCCAAATTTAATTAGTGTAATCTTAGTTTGCACAATTCTATCATTCCCGAGGCATCAACTACCCGTTGATTCACGACATAATCCCAATAAGCCACCTATACATTATGGACTAAAGACAGATTGAGGGTTAATCTTAATCAACAATGCATCTTATGCATGGTTGAACCTGAATTTATCTCTCACCTGTTTTTCAAATAATCTTTTCCCCAACCCATTAGGACTAATGTACGGCAAAGATTTGCTTTGTTTCGTAACTTACAGGAATGACCAAGGATTATTAACTGAGCGAGCATTTAGGTATGCAAGATAGCTAAGGATGCAATTATGATTGGAACTGCTTTCTTCTATTATGTTTATGTCTTGCGGTCCATGAAAAACAATCAAGTACAAAAACCTGGAATTGGAGAATTAAAAGTTGGCAGATAATCTATTTCCATGGATAAGAGAACTACTTCTTGTGAAGAAATGTTATGGGAAGATGAGATAAAGTGCATGCAAAACACTAACGTAAGTTGATTTATGCCCTACAATCAATTGGATGGTTGTAGTTTAGAAAGAGAATAATTTAAAGTTATTCTTTATCTAATACATACTTAAATGTATGTGATAAAGTTCATGGCATAAATATACATTACAAATGAAATTATGATAAGATAATAATTATGAGATTCATATTGTATTCGTGCTTTATCTCTATATTTTTCCTAGTCATTGTTCTATTAAAACTAGACATTAATAGAACATAAAAGACTACTACACATTATGTTTTTTCTTATGAAAAAAGTATTCAATCTTATAAACTAAAATATGGAAAAACTTAAACAAACGTATGGGTGACTGTTAGAGAACAAGTTCACTTAACTAACCTCATATGAGAAATCTATTTGAAACATTACTTATATGTCTATGGAAATTTTCGTTTTGATGATTGTATAAGTAATCATTTAACTTGAGATCTCCAAAGTTATCTTATGTAGGGATTGCTATTTTTTTATAGTACTTATGACTTATTCTAATCGATGATTAGCTTAGTCGGTAATCATTAAATATAACATGAACTATATAAAAGTAGTTAAGTGATCAAGATAGAATTTATCTCCCTACAATAATTAGGGAGAATATTTCATTGTTCTTAATTAGCATTGATTCAAAAATCCTAATCAATGATAGCTTAGTTGGTAGTTATTAAATATAACATAAACTATATAGAGGTAGTTAAATGATCAAGATAGAATTTAGCTCTGTAAAATAATTAGGGAGAATATTTCATTGTTCTCAATTATCACTGATTCAAAACATTCTTGTTGATACTGGAATGACATTTTGTAAATAGTTTACAAATGTCAATAATTGAATTAATAGCTAATAGTGAAGAACTAATGTGATTGAACTCGAAATAGGCTAGACATTAGTTTTGTATTCTATGTCTAATCAAAATATAATATGATTAAAGGGTTGAATTATATAGAAATTTTATTCACTAAAAGATTATTCAAAATTACTTTGACATTCCTAAATATTTAGGTAGTCATAATATGTTTTTAGACGTCAATCTTGATCTATAGATATAAATTGTTTAATTAGATAATTAAAGATAGATTAAAGGAGTTTAATCTGTCTAATTCTAAATATAATTTAGGATTATAATTTGTATACATTGTCAATATATTTAGGAACCTAATTGGTCACATATAAAGAACGGATTAAAGAGAGAAAAGATATTTTAACCAAGTTGTAGTAGATTATAAATTTTGAGAAACTTTATAATTATATATTAGATATTTAATACATAAGGATCAACACGAGATAATGAAACTTATTTGCATATAACCAATATTTAATTAGAATTATTTTAAATTGTAATTAAAGTTTAATTGAATTTTGAATTTAATTTCAATTAAATTACTAAAATGTACAAAACACATTATAAATCGATTTAAGCTCTAACAAAGCTAGTACTCATTGTTTAACTCTCTTATAATAGTTGTAGAATTCTCTCAATTCGTTTTGTAGATACTGTTAAAGGTCAAACACATGTGCTGCTATAGTAGTTAAGATGGACCACTTTTAGAAATAGTTTGAGGGATATGATCAAGCTTTAAAATAAGATACAAATTCAGATTAATACTTCATTATAATTTATGTATTAATCATTTTATAGTAGTGTGATTAGCTTTTAGGAAATTAAAAGAAAATGTTTCTAATTATTTCACTACTAGGATTAGATCACACATCGATTTATCAATATTGATATTAGAATGAACTTTAAATCTATAACTTAATTAAATGATTTGGTTGATATTGACGTGGAATTTTGGAATTAAAATAAACACCTTAAAAAATCATATCAATACACAACTCAAATACCTAAATCTTGAATTAAATTGGATTTGGTTTATGATAGAGGTTTCAATGTCTCTGGGATTGTTAAAATCTAGGTTTAGGAAACTCATAACCAACGAATCTTTGCATTATAAGTTTTAAGTGGCATTCAGAATAAGTTTGGTAGTTTACACCGTTAATCTAGTTTTTGGTTTTAAGTGGCGACTGTTTCTGGCTGAACTGCTGTTTGTGGTGGTTGCTGGAGAAGCAGGCGAGCAGCATTTGAGAGGCATTACATTACAGCTGGCAGCTGGAGGTGGCTACTCTCACCTGGAGCAAGTGTGGCTTGTACTAAGAGACAGTTGATACCCAGCTGATGGCAGTGTCTACCGAATTCGATTAAAGAGGCAGTGACTACGTTAGAACCGTCAAGAAATCTCAACCGTCATGATGGTAGCCACTAGTCAACCACTGACATGGTGGTGGCGACAAACATGGATATGGTTTCTTCATTATGAAATTTAGGTTTACCTAACTAGAAGATGAGGGATGTTTGGTAACAAGTATAGGATATGGTGCGTTTAGGCATACGTCAAGACTGTTCTAAGTTAGGAGTAAGGTATTCTTTTTCTTTTTCTTTTTTTTTAATACAAAAGGGCTAAAGATAGAAAAGAAAACTACAATTGACAATCACAAACTTCTGCTAAACAAAGTGCCCTATTGCCCTTTAAGTCCTATGTAAGGGCTTGGATACACTGCTCAGGAATAGTGCTAAGTATGTGTGTTCCCAGAGCTGTGAACTAAGCTAAATACGCCAGCTGATCTGTACACTGATTACCTTCCCTATAAACATGCTACAGCTGGATAGTCCATGTGCACCCCTGCATCTCCTGAAGGCCCCAAATCTCCCGAGACACATCAAAAAACGAAAGGTTAGAAGAAGAAAATATATTAATAACCTTTGGTGAGTCTACCTCTAACACTACTTGACGGTAACTCAAGTCCTATGCCAACTGTAGACCTGTGAGGGCCTCGCTAAGTTCTGCAGTTAAAAGTGAGTAGCTCCCAATGTGCTATAACAAACCGCCACACTAATACCCTACGCTATTTCGAAGGGGTAAGGTATTCTTAACTTAGAACAAGGCTTGTTTAGGTACGAAGATAAGCTTAATTTAGTACTAGAATAAGCTATGTTTGATTATTATATTAAAGTAATCTAATCCTTAGTCCAAGATATATTTCCAAATAGAAATTTAAAATTGTTATAAAATTAAATTTTAATTCTAAAATTAAGATAATTAATTTTCTTAATATGATTAGGATTAATAATTATATTGATTCTTAATTTAGTTTCTAAAATTAGAATTAATTATTTTCAATTATATTGAAATAATTTAATTAGATCATTAAAATTAAGAAAAGTGTTTTCTTAAGTAATTAAAATATGTTTCTTAATTAAATTTAGTTTTCAATTTGATTGAGATAAATTAAATGTATGACTTTATTTGTTATTATTCAATTTATTTAGAATGTTTTCTTTATTTATGAATAATAAGTTTCTTGATTTATTAGAAAAGTATTTTTTAGGTTCAATTTTGAAATGTGTTTTCGTTTATTAATTAAGAAAATTGTGATTTCTTTAATATTTTAAAAATATTTTTCTAATTTATTAAAGAGAGATTTTTTTAATTAATTAAGAAATTAATCTCTAAATAAATAGTGTAAAGAAATTTCTTAATTAAATCTAAAAATGTTTTATTTAATTTTGAAAGTATTTTCCTTTTAATATTAGAAAATAATTTTCTAATTGGATTAAAACGTATTACTTATAAAATTTTGAAAAAGGAGTTTTTCTAAATTATAATAAGTAAGAAATATAATTTATTGAAAATTTGTTTTTAATTAGATTTTATTAAAAGAGTCAACATGATAGGAAATAGTTTCCAATTGAATTTTGAAAATCATTTTCAAGTCAAATTAAATTCTATTTGTAATAAAAATTTAGTTTATTTAGGAATCAATGAGTTTAATCTTATTTAATTATCCAAGGAGTTGGAAATATTATTTTAGATTATGAGGATTAATAATTAAAATCAAATGAAACTTACTATTTTATACATATAATTTGATTGTGAGTGCATAAGTTTCATATTTTATTTATATGTTTGATGTTATAAGAATAAACTAGAGTGGTGTTTATTATTAGGCTTGTTGAGCAAAATCAAGGGCACTCTGACCTAAATATGTTTAGTCTTATAATAGCGGATCATACTTAACTAAATTTGTGTGATTTAAATTAGCAAACTCATGATCACATGAATTTAAAGGTAAGGTTAGGAATAACATATAAGATATGTTTTAGTAAGAGTTGTCACTTAACCGATCTATGAGTCACATAAGATATGATTGATAAAGTTGTTATTTACGTAATTTAAGTTTAGTTGGTTTATTAAACAAACTCAAGATAAACTAAATTTGAATAAGAACCTAGCCCATTAGAAAGAATAAAGTAATCTTTTGGAATAGTTGTGAGGGCTATTATTTCGAATAAAATAATGAAAATAACCAAATACATGATTAAAGTTATAATCTCATCTGGTAGTCATGACATATAATCAATTACCTGCTTTTCTTACTTTTATATTTTGTTCTGAGTGGAATTTACGTTGCTTAGTATAGTTGATACTTAGAGTTAATGAACCAAATTTCTGGGACATAAATTAAGTTTGAGAAGAGTTCTCTAAGTTTGACAAAAAAGTTGTATGTCCATTATGCAATATTATTATTAATCCCTATTGGAGATTTGTGTCAAAGGTTTTGAGATATGTCAAAATTATATGACTGATAAAAATGTATTGACATAAGAGTATGGTTTTATGCAAGGAGGAATACACATTATGAGATATTATATAATGTATATTATTTCTGCGATAGCGATGCCTAGTACAATGACTTTAATTCAATCGTTCTAATTAGATCAATTAGTAAGATTTCATATTAGATATGAAATGATAAGTCCTTAAAGAGTCAAATTTATAATTTGAGGATATGAAGCTTGGTTAAAACATACATTATCCATTAAGTTTAGAACTAAATTGGCTAAATTCTCAGCGTGTGATGAACAAAATTTTATGTCCGTGATGTATGCTAGAAAGAAAGGGGGTCTGGGTTTAGGATACCCCACCATCGGGGACGGCGGGGTGGAGGATATGTCACCCACCCCGCCATTCAAAATGGCAGAGTGGTCACCCCGCCATTTGGAATGGCGGAGTGACTCCTAGGTGTCACCCCCGCCATTCAATGGCGGGGTGACACCTAGTCACCCCATACAGTAAAAACATAAATAAATAAAACTAAACTTTGAAATACAAAACTTTTAATGCTACAAATAATAACAACCCTAAGCAAAATTAAATCTAAAAAAAATTAATTTTAAACTTAAACCAATATATATATATATATATAAGTTATAAAAAAAGAGTCTACCCGGCCATTGTAAATGGTGGGGTGCCCTAAGCACAATTAAATTAAGAAAAATAACTTTAAACTTAAACCTTCAAAAAAATGTATAAAAAAAAGTCCACCCCACCATTGGAAATGGAGGGGTGGAGTCATCGCCCCCAATATGGGGTGACTAGGCGTCACCCCGCCATTTTGAATGGTGGGAGTCACCCCCCCATTCCAAATGGTGGGGTGACCTACTTCGCCATTTTGAATGGCGGGGTGGGTGACAAGTCCTCCACCCCGCCGTCCCCGATGGCGGGGGATCCTAAACCCAGACCCCCCTT
>JAOSBN010114437.1:0-10363 GCA_027563595.1 Erythroxylum suave
TATAAGAATTAACAGTTTTGACCCTAAATTTAAGTTTTTTTATCTTATTTATGGAAAAATCTTTTTATTGGTTATATATATATATATATATATATATATAATTTATTATAAATTTTAAATTTACGCCTTTCTCTTCTAATAATAATACTATAGTTTTCCTTGAAAAATGTCACAAAGCTTTAACTTTCTTCAAGATGGTGTATATTCTTCAAAATTGTTTTAGGCGTCTTTAATGCTAGTTTTTGACTTATTGTATTTTATTTTATACTTTTTTTTCATAACTGATGTTAAAGTTGAAGGTGTTGTTTTGATGGTGGTTTTACTATTATCAAAAGGATACTTGATCGGGTGTTGACGTTTGTAAGTTTTAATAATACCCTCGATAATCTGTAAACGCATGGTTTGTTAGCATAGTACCTGAAGTGTGGGTCTCACGAGAAGGGATAATCTAATCCTAAAATCTAATGCCAAAAACAATTAACAGAAATTCAAAATGTACGAAACTAAAAACGAGAATTTAATTCAATTAATCAAATTAAGAATTGAACACAAAAATATTAATTATTTAGCAATTGTAACACAAACCCAAGAATTAACTTAAGGAAATTACCAATTGAGAGAAAGGGAAATTTACCTATCCTTAATGCCAATCTAATTGATTATAAATTATCGGATCGTTGGTTTTAGACAATCCTAGGGGTCGATTACTCTCTCTCGAGTTATAACCATTAACCCTAAATTATAAACCCTAATCAAATTATAGAAGTTGTAATCTCTCAATTAACAACCTATCCAAAATCCTAATTAGTTATGAAGTTCTCTAATAAACTGCCAGAAACCTATGCAAGATCTCTCTTTGTACAATTTATCGATTTGATTTAATTCTAATTTCTATTAAATCACCTAACTCTCGTTAGCCCAATTTAATCGTTTTTTATTCAATTCACCCTTTCAGTTTATTATCGAATTATACAATAGCAGAACTAAATCACAAAAAATCCAAATAAAACATAAACAATCAGATTTCATTAATTCAAGAATAAAACTTCGAAGGTGAGTTTAGAACATCTTCACTATTCAAAAATCTTATTATTAACTATTATTCCAATTCGATACAATAATAAAACTGAAAATAAATAAGAAATGCGATGTAAACGAATGATAGGAGGCAGCGACGTTAGGAAACTCCTAATCCGGGAAGTACGTCGAGTCAACTTCTTCTCCACTTCTCTCTTTCTTCATCTCTTTCTTAATCTCTCGATGAATTCTTTCTAAGATTTCTCAAAAGTGGCTGATGCAAAAGCTCCTCTGCCTCTTTGTCTTGTTCTTTAAATATCCTTTGTGTTTTGAGCAACCCTAGGTTTTTTTGGAGTTCGAAAAGTCTTTAAAATGCCTCAGAACTTGACATTTTTAGTGTCTATGAGTCTCATTACCGTGGCCTTGCAAGCTATGTTTGTGGGCCACATTTGAGCCTTTTGTCACGATTGTGGCCCGCAGGCCACAATCGTTGGCCATGTCCTGGGTTTCTGTCACAATCGTGGCATATGGCCTACAATTGTTAGCCAACTCTGGTGCTTCTGTCATGATCATGGCCTGTTATGCAAAGATTGTGGATCATTGTTTTGGCCCAAATGCCTCCAAAACTTCTTCATTCTTTAATGTTGACCCTAAAACACTAACAATCACTTCAAGGTACCTCAAAAACATAATATTTAAGCTCAAAGACTTGTACTAATATATAAAAACACTTAAAACACAAACAACTAACAAACTAACACAATTCTATCCTAAACACATACCAAATTATTGAATTAATAGCTAAATACATATCAAACTAAGTCCTAAAACATGATGCAATTTTTAAGTCCTAAAACATGAAGCAATTTTCACTTAGTAACATCCCCAAACTTAAACATTTGCTTGTTCTCAAGCAAAGAAAATAACAATCACACAAAAATTACATAACACATAATGCAATAATGAGACAACCACTTCAACTTTATAAAATAAATTTAACTTAAAACACAATCATTCAAATTATTCCAAATCATTAACATGCAAATTCCATATCTAGGAGCTCTGGACTAAACAGACATATTAATCAAAACCCAAATATTAAATTATTCACCCTTTTCAATTGTACGCACATATTAATAATTCTTTGGTCATTCAACTCTAACTGCTCTTGAGTATTTTTTCATGAAAGGTCAAGTTATTTACAAGTTCAATAGGTTTTATTAGAACACTTTTTTTAAAAAACTTTTTGTGGACATGGATCTAGTCTTTTACTCGAAGGCAAACATTGGCATTGAATATCGATCTGATTACTTGACTAAGTAATGTTTTTTTTTTTGCTGCTTGTCTGGAACATCATTATAGCCTTTTGATGTGAAGGCATACATTTGTGATGCATGCCAATCTGGTTACTCAGCTACATCACGTTCTCAATTGGCTAGTAGCTCTATTCATAACTCGAAAGCCAGCGAAATAGTTATTTATTTTAAATTAACAAACATATATATTTTATTTATTATTTTATTTTTTCTACCTTGTTATTTTAGCCTCTCGTTTTCATGAAAAGATACTAGCAAAGCTATTTAAGTCAAAAGACTTAAAATTATGAATGAATGTGACAATTTAGAAGGTGACAAACTAACACTAAATCGTAATTAACTTCTATATTTAGCCAAAGAACCCAATTCACTAATTTCGTGAGCTAATGACTCTTCACAACCTAATAGACTATGTTCAAAATTAAATCAATTTCAATCCATCTAAGCCATTGACACATTCACATAATTTACAATATGCAACCTAACAACTATCATACAATATGTAAAACTCATACTCAAAGCAAAACACATAACCCAGCCTCCCCACACTTGAACAACACATTATCCTCAATGTGAGAAGGAGACAAACAAACACATATGGAACGAAATAACATAAAATAAAATAAAACAAAAATAAAGAATAAATTTAAAAGAAAAAGGTTAGGAACAAAACCTTACGATGATGGAGGTGATGACGGTAAGGTGTTGAAACCAAATCCGCTTGACACTCAAGATTGTTGTCTTATATTGGAATTGCTTAAAAAGAGTAAGAGAATTAGTAATCCCAGATCATTTTAAATCATTAAAATTTTATTTAAAATTCAAAACAATCTAACTAAACACAACAATTTAAACCTAGCTACTAACCGTGCTAATTAATTATAGTTATTAGCTTGACCTTATATCATTGGAAACTTAGCTAGGATCAATTATGAGCGACTTGCTTCCACCCTTCTTGATAAATCTTAGTTTTGTAGCCTATGCTAAGATACAAATTGCAAATGATTAGAAAGACAATATTGATAAAGTTTAAAAAATCAATTAAGCTCAGTAATGTCCTTTTTTCGAGCGAACTATCAACAAAACAAGGAATAAAAAAACTCCTTGGATCTTCCATGGAATCCAGTAGTTTGCCTGGTAAGAGGGTGAGTTGTTCTCTTCTTGGTTCTTCCTCATTCGCCCTCATGTCCTCTTTTTCTTTAGCTTCTTAAACAGAGACTTTCATAGCTTTGTCAAACTTGATGTCCATTGTCAACTGTTCTTCGTCCTCTCGTTCCTTAAAAGATTCGAACACATCATTTTCTCTGAATGCATCGCCCTTTTGGATTCATTACTATATCATCATGTTGAATGTCACTTGGTCATCACTATTCCGAATGATGAGGTTCTCTTTATGGACATCTACCCTAGTATTTTTGATGTTGAAATATGGCATACCAAGATCTAGGAATAATAGGGAAGGTTTTTATCCTTTTCTTCATCATCTTTCCTCGTCTCTTGGTATTCTACAACATAGGGTTTAGTATGGTCTTCCATTGGTTCTTCTTGCTCTACCCCATTCCTAAGTGTGATAGCTTGACATGACTCTATTGAATTTACTTTATATTGCGCAGAAATTTTTCCATACTTTGCTTACAAAATTCCCCTGGAAAATTGGCCCACTCGAACCTTTAGATTATGAATAGAAGAGGCGTGATCTTCTACTACTTGCTCAAACTTCTCTTCCAATCTCTTCTGGGTCTCTTCCATATCTGTGAGCTTATCCATGATTTTGTCCAATTTGGAATCCCATAAATTGGATTCATCTTAATGAGTTCTAATAAGTCTTGATGTCCAATAAGAGTCCATGCATTGTTAGACCAATAGAAATATTGGTGGTTATGCCACCTTGAAGTGTATAGGTTCATATAATGATGATGATTTCTCTAACTAAATTGGGGCTCCTTGAAATCTGCAAAATTTTTTGCTCCCTATAATATACATCCTCCATTATCGTTCTTTCTTTCTCTTCTTGGCATTCAACTCTTAAGATTCTCCATTGTTGTCCGGTGATATCCAAGTTGATGTGTTGTCTACTTTATGCCTATTTTTTTTACAAAAAAATATGAAAACACTTTCGAATAAAGAACTAAACTAATCGCCTCCCTGAAAATGATGCCAAAATCTTGATTGGGTGTTGATGTGTGTAAGTTTTAATAATACCCTCGATAATCCGCAAGTGGATGGTTCATTTGCATCCTACCTAAGGTGTCGATCCCACAAGAAAGGATACTCTAATCTTAAAATCTAAAGCCAAAAGCAATTCATAGAAATTCAAAATGTACGAAACTAAAAACGAGAATTTAATTCATTCAATCAAATTAAGAATCGAATACAAAAATATTAATTATTCAACAGTTCCAACACACACCCAAGAATCAGCCTAAGGAAATTACCAATTGAGAGAAAGGGAATTTGACCTATCCTTAATGCAAACCTAACTAATTATTAATTACTAGATTGTTAGTTCTAGACGGTCCTAGAGTTGATTACTCTCTCTTGAGTTATAAGCATCAACCCTAAATTGTAAACTTTAATCATATTATGGAAGTTGCAATCTCTCAATTAACAACCTATCCAAAACCTTAATTAGTTCTAAAGTTCTCTAATAAATTTCCAAAAACTTATGCAAGATCACTCTTTGTACAATTTACCGATTTAATTTAATTCTAATTTCTATTAAATCACCTAACTCTCGTTAGCCTAATTTAATCATTTTTCATTTGATCCACCCTCTCAGTTTATTATCAAATTATGAAATCGCAGAATTAAGTAATAACAAATCCAAATAAAAAATAAACAATTAGATTTCATTAACTTAAGAATAAAACTCCAAAGGTGAGTTTAGAATATCTTCAACATTCAAAATTCCTATCATCAACTGTTATTTCAATTCTATACAATAATAAAACTGAAAATAAACAAGAAATATGATTCGAACGGATGATGGGACGTAGTGACACGGGGAAACTCTTGATCTGAGAAGTACATTGAGTCAGCTTCTTCTCCACCTCTCTCTTCCTTCTTCTCTTTCTCAATCTCTCGATGAATTCTCTCTAGGGTTTCTCAAAAGTGGCTGATACAAAAGTTCCTCTGCCTCTTTGTCTTGTTCTTTAAATATACTTTGTGTTTTGAGCAGCACTAGGTTTTTTCGAGGTTCAAAAAGTCTAAAAAAATCCCTTGAAACTTAACGTTTTTTAGTGTCTGTGGTCTGTTAGACGCAGACCACGATCGTGGCTGGCCACATCCGAACCTTCTATCACAATCATGGCACGCAGGCCACGATCGTGGGCCATATCCTGGTTTCTGTCACAATCGTGGCATAGAGGCTACGATTGTGGGCCAACTCTGGTGTTTTTGTCACGATCATGGCCTATAGTGCCATGATCGTAGGCCGTTGTTTTGACCCGAATATCTTCAAAACTTCATCATTCTTTGATGTTGACCCAAAAATACTAACAAATACATCAAGATACCTAAAAAACATAATATTTAAGATGAAAGACTTATACTTATTGACGTATATTACATTTGATCTACCTACCAATTCTACCTTATGCACATGTCCATTTTATCTTCTCTTTTCTCTCAATCACAGATTCATACCCATTAACCCATGTATAGTCTAACATCTCCATATCCCTGATTTTTCTACACATACGTTATATAGCTTAACGTTAACCATTATTGTATCCTATTTAAGTTGTATGAATCCAATAACAATATGTTGCTTCTGTTTTCATATCTATATCAATTCCTTTGGTTTATACCAATTACTTCACATGGTATCAGAGCAGAACCATGGTAGAAGAAAATAGCAATAACATTAGCACTCCTTTAACATAGCTAACGAGAAGAGATGTCTCTGTTGACATGGATTCACCCTACTTTCTTCATCCTTCTGACAATCCCAGAACCATGTTTGTAACATGCATTCTGAATGGGGATAACTATCCAACTTGGAAAAGGGCCATGCAAAATGCCCTCCATGCCAAAAGTAAGATGCCCTTTGTGGATGGCACGTTAAGTAAACCAGAGTCCACATCTCCTGATTACTCTTCCTGGACGAAGTGCAACTCCATGGTGATCTCATGGATCTTTAATGCAATCTCACGTGATCTCCATGACAGCGTTGCATATACAGAGACTGCGCAAGAATTGTGGTTGGATCTTGAAGAACGATTTTCGCAAGGAAACATTGCATGCATCCATCAACTTAAGAAAGATATTTACTTACTATAACAAGACAACAAATCTGTCGCTTCCTACTACACCAAATTCAAAGCCTTGTGGGATGAGCTTTAGAGTTCGAAAAAATCCCACGATGCAACTATGGTGCAGGAAAGGAATTTGCCACAGTAAGAGAACAGGAGAAAGTGCACCAATTTCTTCTCTGACTCAATGATGAGTTCAAAACGGTACGTTCACAAGTATTGAATTCAAAATCCCTTCCTTCTCTTAGCAACGTATATGCTATGGTGGTTCATGAAGAAAAAAAACATGGCTTGATTAGAGCACGAATACCGACAATGGAAGATACCGCTCTTGCCGCCAAGGTAGATCCCACTAATGTTAGGACCACATATCATAGCCAAAAGTGATGCGATAATTGTAATAATACAGGACATTCAAGGGATGAATGCTTCAAATTGATTGGGTATCCTCCTAATTGGAAGCAAAAATGAAAGACAGATACAAGCAAAAATAGAAACATTTTAGGACAAACACATATGGCACATGCAGCCACTGTCGCAACAAGTAATAGTGCTCCTTCACCCATTGTTGGTCTTTCTATGAATCAATACAACCAATTGATGCAACTCCTAGACGGCAACTCCTTGAAGTTTGCCAATTATGCCAATAAGCAATACCTTAACTCCAATACATGGATAATTGATAGTGGTGCTTCTGATCATATGGTTGCATTCGAAAATATGCTAGATGATCATACACGAATGGAACATCATGCCACTGTTAGCATACCTAATGGTAATTCTTTACCAATTACTCATATTGGAGACACTACTTTATCTTTCAACATTAAACTGTCAAACATATTATGCATACCTGGTTTTAAATGCAACCTCCTATCAGTTAGCAAGATCACTAAGGACCTCAATTGTGCTATTATTTTTCTTGCTGGCTTTTGTGTTTTTCAGGACCTCAAAATGAGGAAGCTGATTGGATTAGGTCAATTACAAGATGGAGTTTATCAATGCACTTTTCAACATTCAACTAATTTTTCTCAAGTTTCCAACACCACCCTTTGGCACCAACGCCTAGGACATGCTTCTCTTCCTAAAATTAAACAGATTTTCACTTTAGACATTAATCTTCCATCTCAATTCGTTTGAGATATTTGCCACAAGTCTAAACAATCACGCTTGCCTTTTTCTCCTAGTATTAATAAAAGCATACGTTGTTTTTCTTTGATACATTGCAATGCTTGGGGACCTTATGCTACCCCTTCTTTAAGTGGTTCACATTATTTCCTTACAATTGTTGATGATTTTTCCTGTCGCACTTGGGTTTATCTTATGCGTTATAAGTTTGAAACTTTTAAATACTTGACTTTTGTTTTGTCGTATGGTTCGGACTCAATTTTCCTTAGAGGTACAAAGGATACGCAGTGATAATGGTGGTGAATTCACTTCCAATAAATTCAAAGAATTCTGCTTTGCTAATGGCATTGAATTGCAAACCTCGTGTGCTTATACACCTCAACAGAACGGTGTCGTCGGTGTCGTCGAACGCAAACATCGTCATATCCTTGACGTAGCACGGGCCTTAAGATTTCAGGCCAATCTTCCGATTTACTTTTGGGGGGAATCTGTTCTTACTACAGCTTATTTAATCAACATCACGCCCATACCTTTGCTGTCAGATAAAACACCATATGAAGTGCTTACTGGTAAGATTCCCCAATATGAACATATTCGCATCTTTGGTTCATTATGCTATGCTCACAATCATTCTTTACCTCATGACAAGTTTGCTTCTAGAGCATCACTATGCATTCTTATTGGTTATCCATATGGCCAAAAAGGATACAAACTATACGATCTAGATACAAACAAGAGTTTTATATCTCGTGATGTCATTTTTCATGAACATATATTCCCTTTTGCAAACAAACCTCCATCTCCAGCATCCAACGTTGTTTTCCCAATACCTTTATATGAGCAAGAGTTTGATACTGACTCTACAGACACACCTACTTCCACGAACATGAGCAATCCTATAGCTCAATATAATTCTACTCCTACACCTATTATTCAATCATCACCTCCTCCTCGACCTAAACGTGTGCGTCAACTCTCTACTAAACTTCAAGGTTTTTCATATGACATTCCAACTTCGTTAGCTCCATCCGCTTCCGCTAACTCAAGTATTGTTTGCCCCCTGTCATCAGTCATCTCTTATAATGGTTTTTCATCCTCACATTAAGCCTTTCTTGCGGCCATCTCCTCTATAGATGAGCCTTCTATTTTTTCATAGGCTTTTAAAGATCCTCGCTGGTGAGAAGCAATGCATGCCGAAATCACAGCACTTGAAGCAAATCACATATGGACTCTTGAATCCCTACCCCCAAGAAAACAAGCCATCAATTCAAAATGGGTATACAAGATTAAATACAAGGTTGATGGTAGTGTTGAACGCTTTAAAGCACGTTTGGTGGCAAAAGGATTCAACCAAATTGAAGGAGTGGAATATAATGAAACCTTTGCCCCTGTTGCTAAGCTCACCACAGTCCGTTGCATTTTAGCTCTTGCTGCCATTCGCAATTGGAGTTTACATCAACTTGATGTTAATAACGCCTTTTTGCATGGTGATCTTCATGAAGAAGTATATATGAAAGTTCCTCAAGGTTTTCGTCGCCCTGGTGATTCTCGAGTTTGCCGTCTACGCAAATCTCTCTATGGCCTCAAACAAGCTTCAAGGCAATGGTTTGAGAAGTTCACATCTTCGCTTGTTGCCCTTGGGTTCAAGCAATCTAAAACTGACCACTCTCTCTTTACTTCTCGTCGTACCAGTAGTTTTGTCGCTGTTCTCATTTATGTTGATGATGTCATTATTGCCGGTGATGACACAAAACAAATTACTGAACTCAAAACCCAACTCCATCGGCACTTTCATATCAAAGACCTCGGCCATTTAAAATACTTCCTTGGGCTTGAAGTAGCTCGCTCTCCACAAGGTATTGTTCTTTCCCAACGTAAATATGCTTTAGATATCTTACATAAAACAGGCATGCTCGCTGCAAAACCCGCTGCCTTTCCAATGGAGCAAAAACACATGCTTGCAGAAGACAACGGTGCTTTATTGAAGGACCCCTCTCAGTACCGTCGCCTTATTGGAAGATTACTATACTTGACAATCACACGACCTGGTCTTAGTTACTCAGTCCAAATGCTTAGTCAATTTCTTCATGCTCCAAGACAACCTCATCTTGATGCTGCCATGAGAGTCCTTCGATATATTAAAGCTTCTCCCGGTCAAGGCATTTTACTGTCAAGCTCCAGCACACTGCAACTGAATGCCTATTGCGTTTCCGATTGGGCAAGTTGTCCAACCACAAAACGTTCAACTACAGGCTACTTTGTTTGTCTGGGTCACTCTCCCATCTCTTGGAAGTCTAAGAAACAGACCACTGTCTCTCGATCATCCGCTGAAGCAGAATACCGTGCTATGGCTCACACAACCAGCGAGTTACTATGGCTACGTCAACTCTTTCAAGACCTATGTGTCCATTTTTCCACTGCAGCTCAACTTTACTGTGACAATCAATCTGCCATTCACATAGCTGCCAACCCCGTATTTCATGAACACACCAATCATATCGAGATCGATTGCCACTTTATTCGCGAACACATTCAAACTGGCAACATACAAACTGCTCACATATCAACCAAGCACCAACCAGCTGACCTCTTCACCAAAGCACTTGGCCGAGATCAGTTCCATTCTCTACTATCCAAGTTGGGCATTAC
>JAOSBN010114438.1:0-10361 GCA_027563595.1 Erythroxylum suave
CCTCTCAAATATGGGCAGATGTTTCTTTGGACTTCGTAGAAGGGTTACCTACATCCAGGGGGAAAAATGTTTTATTGATGGTGGTGGACAAATTTTCTAAACAAGCTCATTTTTTGCCTCTTTCTCATCCTTTACACAGTTGTAAGTGTTGGCCGGCTTTTCTTTGATTGCATTTTTAAATTGCATGGGTTATCAGAAAGTATAGTCAGTGATCGTGATGTGACTTTTACAAGTGCATTCTGGACTGAATTATTCAAGTTGTGCGGCACTAAGCTATCCTTTAGTTCGGCTTATCACCCTCAATCGGATGGTCAAACTGAGGTAGTTAACCGTACTACTGAAATGTATCTTCGTTGTTTCACAAGTGATCGTTGTATATTGTTATAATACAAGTTACCATTCTTCATTGAAGGCTACACCATTTGAGGTAGTGTATGGCAGACCGCCCCCCGATTGCTTTCTTATTCACCAGGGAGTGCTCACTTGGATGAAGTAGATCTTGCTCTCTAATCTCGTGATGAATTGCTCTCTTCTTTGCGTAAAAATTTGTTAAGCGCTCAGCAGAAAATGAAGGCTTGCTATGACGCTCGGCATCGGGATGTTCAGTACAATGAAGGAGACAAGGTTTTGCTTAAGCTTCAACCATATTGCCAAAAGTCTCTTGCTGTTCGAAAAAATCAAAAGCTGCTTCTAAAATATTATGGCCCATTCATTGTTCTCAAGCGCATTGGAACGATGGCATACAAGTTAGATCTTCCACCTGATGCTCATATTCATCCAGTCTTTCATGTTTCAATGCTCAAACCATTTCATGAGAGCATTCCTGGAAACGGTGCTGAATTTCCTGTTTCAGTTCCTATTGAGGTGCTTGAGGACAAGCACGTGCAAATGGGGGGGAGTAATGATAGCAACTTATCGCAACAGAAGATAGAGGTTTACAAGAGATACACTCATGGACTGAAGAAAAAGATGCAGGATTGACTAAGTCTAAAGCTGGGACTTGGTTAATTGTTATCTGTTTTTGTTATTCCTGATTTTGGGGAATCATTTTGATTTTTTATTCTGTTATCTTTTATTTTCTAGTTGTTGGAGAGTATTTTTCCATATTGTTGCTTCAGTATTTTTAGGAGGTTACTGTTATACCTCAGTTGTATATAAACTCATTTCATTCAATAAGAGAGGCAGCAAATTTTATCTCCAGTTTTTGAGTACTTAAAACGCAAGAGATTTCAGATTCTCTCTTAAGTCTGCAAACATAGGCAGAAGAAAGAACAACCCTTCTTCTCCTGCTCCTTCTAAATCTGATCCAATATATCAAAGACCCATAACCAGATCTCAGTCAAGGGCCTGTATCACTATACTGCAAAATAAGGGAGTATGATGGTTACTGAATATGCCAATCAATTGAAATCCTTCTGACAAGAGCTTGACCACTACAGGGTTTTGAAAACTAAATGTCCTGAGGATGCGTTTTGACCAAATGAGAATCCAAATTCTTGGAAAGCATAAAGTTCCATGTTTTAATGAGATTGTGGCCTTAGTTTGCGAATAGGAAAATAGAAAAAACATGATGCTTGAACCGTAAAACATAGACAACTCAACTATGGTGGCTAAAGGTAGCAATAATTCATCCACAAATTTTGAAAAATCCCAGAACTGTGATAACCCATGGTATACTTATTGTAAGAAGGCATCATACCTGTCAGAAAGTGTCGGGAACTTTGAAGAAAACCTCCGAGCCGAGAGTGGGATAAAGAGGAGATTAACCAAGAAAAGATGGTCAAGCCATATTACTACAATTATACAAAATGAACAACTTAAAAGTTAGGTGGTCGTAACCAAAAAGAGGTTGAGAGGGCAAGATCTCTTATTGACAACCTTGATCAAACCTTCAAGTGCTTCATTTTCGGCATATTCAGGTGAGTTTCCACTCTTTATTGGATTAAATGTGTTGGGAACAACTTTTGCCAACTAATGGATTATGGATTCAGAAACTACTGATTATATGACCTCCTCACCAAACCCTTTCCTTTTACATACTCCCGATGTCCAAATGGTAGAAAGATAGTCATAGGTGATGGTTTATTAACCACCATAGCAGGCATATGAGATATAAAGACCAATCTATTACTGACCTTAAAAAAAGTTATCCATATCTCTAAATTATCTACAAACCAGATCTCTATCAACAATCTCACTCAAAATTTGAATTGCTGTGCGATTTTCCATCATAATTATTGTGTATTTTAAGGCAAGGATTTGGAGAAGAAGATTGGATATGTTACAAGATTGCCTTTACTCCCTTAAAGAATTGAACCTATCATGCAAGATGAAGGGCAATTTATCTCACTCCTTTCTTTTAGAATCATTTTCATTTACTAAAGAGAAAATCTAGCTCCACCATCACCAACCTAGACATCCATCCTTTAGAGTCTTTAAAATTTTGTTTCTTTCTTTATTTTAAGGTCTCAATGTTGACTATTTTTATTATGAAGTGTGTAACACAAACATGTATATTTTTCAATTAGTAATCAAAGAAGTTCTATCCCTTTTACCTCATTCACATGATATTTGGGGTCCTCTACTCCTCCCAATGTTTCTGAGGGAAAATTATTTATTCTTTCATTGATGATTGCATTCGTGTCACATGGATTTTTTTTACTCAAACACAAACCTAATCTTAGTACTGTCCACCCAAACTTTTGTTCCATCATTAAAAATTAATTTGGGTTCCATATCAAAAGGTTCAGTCTGTTAATGTTAGGGAGTATTTCAATCAAATCATAAATCCATACTTTCAAAACGAAGGAAATTGTACATGAGTCATCTTATGGTAATACTTCATAACAAAATGGGGGTAGCATAAATGAAAAATGGTCACTTCTTTGAATCAACTCGAAATGTATCAAAATCCTTTTGAGGGGAAGCAACACTTACACCTATTTATCCTGTAAACTGGTTGCCTTCAAGAGTATTGCATTTTAATAGGCCAATGGTAATCCTCTCAATATTTTATCTTGATCTACAAACTACAAATAAACCATTTTTAGGGTAGTTGGGTGTGTCTCATTTGTTCGTGTTCATAGCCAAAATCATGAAAAGTTAAATCCAAGGGTACTGAAAAGGCCTTTCTATGTTATTCTTCAACTAAAAAGGGTATAAGTATTACCACCTTCTACCACAAAAAAAAAGGGACTAAGCAGATGTTACTTTCAATGAACACGGGCCTTATTTAACCACTCCTTATTTTCATGGGAGAATTCAAAAATAAAAGATAAGGATAAGGGGATCATAGGGATGTGCCATCTTCCTCTAATCCTATATATGAACTTAGACCTTAAAAGAAACAAGAAAAAGCAAATTTTACCCTTGAGAATGTGGGATTCAACACGGTGTATTAAGGAAGAAGACAGGAATTCCTGAATTATGCAATTCCAATACTTCAACCTGAATCCTGGGAATAAATTAACAATTTCTGAAGCATAGTGAATCTGAATCTCAATTGAACACAATAATAATTAAGACCTTTCTATTCTATTAGAAAAGGGACTAGGAAATATACCAAACAGACACTATATCCTCTTGCTCATTCCTTTCTTTCAAAAGTGTTTCACCATCTCATTAAGCCTTCCTTGTTGGCCTAAACACCAATTTCATCCCTAAAACCTTATCTGCGTAAAAAAATAAAAATTGGGAGTTGGTGAAACTAGTGGTTGGAAAGAAACTTGTAATTTGTTAATAGGTGTCCACTGTGAAGTATAGTATAGATGGATCAATTGAAAGGTATAAGATCAGATTAATGGCTAAAGGCTATACCCAAACTTATAGAATTGACTACCTAAAATCTTTTGCTAAAATTGCAAAGATTAACATTCTTAAGAGTTCTCTTATCTTTGGCAACTAACTACGATTGGGAATCGCAGTGAGTTGTTGTCAAGAATGCATGTTTGTGGGAAGCTCTTGAGGAAGAAACCTACATGGAAGTGCAACAAGTATAATTTGGCTACTCAAATCATTTTTAAGTTGAAGAAGGTCTTCCATGGATTGGAACAATTGCCACAAGCATGGTTTGGGGAGATTTGCAAAAGTAAAGATGTCTATAGGATCATATGTTCTTTAGCAAATACTCACCTTCAGGGAGAGTCACAACACTTTTAGTATATATTGATGACATAATAGTCACAAGGTATGACAACAAGAAAAGGCAGTCTCTAAGTCAACATTTTGCTGAGAAGTTTGAGATCAAAGAGTTAGTTAGGCTGAAATATTTCCTTAGCATTTAAGTAGCTCACTCTAGGCATAGTATTTTTATCTTCTTATAAACGTATGTTACTGATCTCCTAAGGCTATGTTTGGTAGGATGTAAGGTTTTTAATAGAATGAAATGATTTATAATAAAATGGAATGTAAATGGATGTACTATTAGAAAATTGTTGTTTGAAAGGGATGGAATGATTCATGATGTAATATAATATAATTTTGTTTGAAAGAAGGGTTCATAATGAAATGATGTTTATCATTTTACATTCAATCTTAAACCTCCCAAATCAGAGGTAACTTATTTTAACTTATTAGAATGAAATGGGATGTAATGTGAAACCCTCCTCTTCCATCCTATTTCATTCCATTCTATTATAAACCCCCTCTCAAACAATGGAGTAATATTACATTCCATTCCTTCACATTAATAACCACCCAGCCAAACATAGCCTAACAGAAACATGCAAGACAACTTGGAAACTAGAAAATAGTATTATAGACTCGAACATTAAACTTGAAGAGGTAGAAGAGGATGTTGCAATAGATAGGGAATGATCCAACGCTTTGTAGGGAGGCTCATTTATCTGACACATGACCAAATAGAACATATGTAGTGAGTGTAATAAGTCTCTTCATGCATTGTCTGAAAGAACTTCATTTGCAGGCAGCTTACTGACTATTGCAGTATCTCAAACTGACACTAGGAAAAGGTACTTTGTTTAAGAAAAATGGAGGTCTAGTACTTGAGGCATACATAGATGCTAATTATGCAAGATTGATTGTTGATAAGATATCAACTTATGACATTGCACTTTTCCTAAGTAAGAAGCATAATGTGGTAGCACGATCTATTGCAGAGGTGGAATTTCGAGCAATGGCTCAAGCTGTATGTGAACAAATCTAGTTGAAAATTATCTTAAAAGACTTCAAGATTAAATGGGATGGTCCTATCAGACTATATCATGATAATAAATCTGTAATCAAAATAGCTTATAACCTAGTGCAACATAATCAAACAAAGTGCATCAAAGTTGACGGACAGTTCATAAAAGAAAAACTGGAGACTGATTTAGTGATTTGAACTTTCGAGAATGTTGTATCCAAGTTGGGAATGCAGAATAATCATTCACCAACTTGAGGGGGACTGTGCAAAAACATGATTGTTTTAGGATTTTGTCTTTTTAGGATTTCCTATTTAGTTAGGATATCTCGGGATCTAATTATTGTATTTAGTTAAAATATCTCATGATCATAGGATTTGACTATTTATTTTTCCCTTTTATTTTTTAAGGTAATTTGTATATAATTAACTCCCTTGTGTACTTGAAAACAAGCAATATAGAAAATATTATGTTAAATTTCAAGTTCTATCAGCATATACATACAAGGGTAAGCATTGAGCCAAGAAAATTAGCAATAAGAGGAATTAGGCATTCAAATTATGTTTTTGTCCTACAACAGTGAAGCTGCCTAATTTAGCGAAAATCATAAACCTAACTTTAGAGACAAGAACAAATTTATAAGAAGAAAATAAAGGAATAATCATTCTGCTCTGCTACATGTCGCAAATATTATACAAACCACATATTATCTTCCATGATAAGAGTATATAAAACAATAAAAGACAAAGAACATAAGAATACATGTATAAAGGATAAAAAAGGACTATATAAAGCCATTTCAATTTATGTTCCAACATAAAGTCACCTGATATTACCTCCTTGTTGCAATGATGATGAAGCTCGATCAACCCAGTGGAATGCTCCAATACTGTGAGAGCGAATAGGAAAAGTAAAATAAGACAATTAGAGATACTTTTGTTATCATTCAAGAAGCCAACCCCACGATTAAATAAAGAAATAAATTTTGTTTTACTTATAGTCAACAATTTCTATTTAGTAGACCTATCCAATGCTATAAATGTTTGCTTCAATTGCAACACAAAATATGATCCAAACTTAAGCAAAAAAAATTAGTGTGATTCTTTAGGGAACTCTACAAAATCAAACACATGGAATATTAGACTTACATGGTTTAGTAAGAGCACCTATATCCATGGCCAGACCATGAACTTTATTAGGGAGTTACTGTCATATGTTACTAGAAGCAATAACTCAGGAAACTAGGTAGGAGGTGTAGATCCTACTCATACAAAGTATTCCTCTAACATAAATCATATTCATAAAGGGAATTGGGTCAATTCCTCGATAGCAAGCCTCAACTAATCAAAATGGGTAAACTGAAGGGAAAGACCGTTGTTTTGGTGCTCCCCATCATGTGCAGATGACATAAAAGTGAATCAAACTCCATATCTCTACTAGTAAACAATCATGACCCTTCTGCCTTTTAGACATCTAGTCATTGTTAAACATAAAAGCCCCACTTTGACATCATACTTGTCATCCAAGCAACACCATCATGGTAGTTTACAAACTAATCCTACATTTTTTTGTACTAGCCTTGATGGATAAAAATACTGTGAAATTCAATATTTTATGGCAAACCTATCAATCATTAAAATACAACCACCGATTCCTTGAGCTTCTCTCTCTTTTTGAAGTTGATAATGCAACGTCTGCAACTCAGTAAATTAAAATGTTAAAATTGTGAAAAATGTCAAGAAACAATTCAATCTTAGATGATTATCAATCAAAACTAGGCAAAAGAAAAGAACTAGACATCTAGCTTTATAAGGACAACATGAATTTGGGCTATCACACTTAGAAAATAAGGACAACATGAATTTGAGAAATAAACTAGAAACTTTTCATTTAAGATTGTTATTGTAGCATGACATTTAGTTTTTTATGGAATCTGACTCAAACTTGATTTCCAACTTATGATTATGCATCAAACTTCAACTCAAGAACCTACATATTCCATATCATTTCCCATGCCACCAGATAATTTTCAAGGTTTACCATATACTCTATGCACCTATGTGTTCAATACAAGTTACTTGAAGTTGAACTCGAGAAAGAACACTCAGGGACATGAATCATCAAACTGGTCATAGCATCAATGTTTTAGTTATAAAATCAAGTACACTAACTCTTTCAATAATTAGATCCCTAAGAACTTCAGTCATATGACTTGTCCTAGAAAAATATCTTACAATTGCCAATTGCATGCAAGTAATCTACTCCACTTAACGTGAAACTTATTAAGGGATAACCATTGCCTACGTTCTTTTGACTGTAACAACTTCTTATTAAACTGTACCAACTTATTGTTAGATTGTAACAACTTACTGTTGTACTGTATCTTTTGGTTCCAGCTCAGTAAATCAGTTATTATTCCTCTGTACTTAAACTCATTTTGATTGAATGAAAAGAAGAATGATTCATATCACTTTCTCTTCTCTGATTTCTTTCTTCATGATATCAGAGCCTAATAACGCCTAACGGCAAGTCCTATTATTTCTTCTCTCTGTCGTGTATTAATCTCGCCTTCTGCTTCCCTTCTGTCTACGTTCTCTTGTGTTCTTGATAATACACAACATGACTAATCAAGATGATGCCTCCAGCATTACAAGTCCTGCAAACACAATCTCATTGAACAACTCTTCATTGATTGTTTTGAATACAACTTCAATTAAACACAATGGAGCTAATTTTCTGGCTTGGAGAGTGCAGATGACTGCGCTCGTAATTGGCTATGAACTACAAGGCTACACGGATGGTTCATTCTCGTGTCCTCCGGCTACTAATCCTGCACGCACACACTGGACTAGACAGGATCATCTCAAAATCGCTGCAATTATCTCCTGTCGCAAAAAACATTGTGACCTTGCTTGGCTCGGTTACCTCGTCAAAACAGGCTTGGGAAATTCTTAGCAAGACGCACGCTAGCAGCTCTCGCTGGCGGATTCTTTCACTGAAAGAAAGACTCACTTGTATTGAAAAAGGTGAGCAAACAGTGGTTGTTTATTGCCGATGAATTGGCAATTATTAGCAACCCAATTGATGACACTGACATGATTATTCACACTCTAAATGGAATTAGATCTGAATTTAAGGACACAGCAGCGGCAATTCGGGCTCGAGACACTTTAATCTCGTTTGAAGAGCTTCATGAGAAGCTCATAGATCATCAGGCTTACCTGAAACGGACAGTCAGGTCTGATTCTTCAGCTGCAACGGCACTGCTTCTGCATTGGAATCACTGGAACCAATAGCGGCAACGCCACTCGCAGCAAGGACTACTGCAAGGCTCAACAGTGCAGCAGTGCGGACGAATTGGACCTTTAGGAGCCTCACTAGGTCTAGGTGGTTCAACATCACAGGCATAGACCCAAGGCGATAGCAGCACCTATTCTTCGGTCATTTGCAAATATTGTGAAAAGGCGGGACATACAGCACGTCGCTATTATAAAATCCATGATCGACCTCGAAATAGGAACCCTTCGACAAATTACACATAAAAGACAACAAAACCTTCTTTAGATACATGGATAGTTGATTTAGGAGCATCTCATCACACAACCAATGATATCTACAACCTTTCGCTTACAACACCTTGCGATGACTCAAATCAATTAGTAGTAGGAAATGGTACAAGTTTAAAAATTACCAACACTGGTACAACAACACTTACTACTCACCCTAAACCTTTATCCTTGACTGATATTTTACATTTTCCAACACTCAAACACAATTTACTTTCAGTCTCTAAACTGTGCAATGCTAATCATGTTTCGGTTAAACTTTTCTCGACCCATTTTCAAGTCAAGGATGTAACAACCAAGGAGGTACTGATGCAAGGTAAATGTGCTGATGACTTCTATTACATTTCCTTTATGAAAAGGTTACTTGCTGCCAATGTAGTTACAGATGTCTACCCTCGAAACTGGCACCACATTTTAGATCATCCATCCACCACCATTCTTTAGCACTTAAATAAGTGCTTTTCCCTTTGTATAAGTGACGTTGGGTTGAATCCTTGTGTGTCATGTGCTTGTGCTAAGAGTCATAAGTTGCCCTTTTCATATACGCATCTTAGAAGTAGTCATCCTCTTCAGCTTTTGTTTAGTGATGTTTGGGGCCTAGCACTAGTCAAATCGGTCGATGACTTTCATTACTATGTGGTGTTTGTAGACCATTTCTCAAAATACATTTGCTCGTACCCAATTCGTAATAAATCTGATGTGTTATCCACCTTTACACACTTTAAATCCCTTGTTGAAAATTTCTTTAACACCAAAAATGACATCCTTATATAGTGACAATGGCGGTGAATACGTTGCTCTTAAAAGTTTTTTGACCCAACTTGGGATCACACATTTTACTACCCCTCCTCACACACCTGAGTTGAATGGTACGACTGAGAGACATCATCGACATATAGTAGAAACTGGTCGAGCCCTTCTACATCAATCCAAACTACCGTCCACCTTTTGGATTGATGCCTTTCAAAAAGCGGCTTATCTCATAAATAGATTACCCACACCAGTTCTCAAAATGCAATCCCCTTACGAGGTTTTATATAAATCTCCTCCAAATTACCATCACTTGCATTCTCTTGGGTGCTTATGTTTCCAGTGGCTTCGGCCATATAACTGTAATAAATTAGAACCCTGCTTTACACCTTGTATATTTGCCGGTTATTTCAATTTGCAATATGCCTATATTTGCCATGACTCCATCAACAAAAGGACATATGTATCCAAGCATGTTACCTTTTACGATAACTCCTTTCCATAAGACTCTTTGCAACCTAACCCTCCCACCCACGTCAACCACCACATTCTCCTCCACCACACCTCACTGTGTGATTTCGTTGCTTTATTCGAGCCAGTCCGTATCAACCCCTTGTTCACGTCTATCTAGTCCAAAGTTATCTCTCCATTCATCTCCAAGTTTGTCACCACCTGTCCAACCTTGTTCCAACACCCCAACTCTCGAACCCACAACTTCAACTCAAATGGGAACAGACCAACCAATCCCTGCAAATGTGAAAAGGGACTGTGATAAGGATGCTTTTGTGGGTAGAACTTATCAAAGGAGAGGGAAGAAGTTGGGTAATGGCTGATAAGCTGGAGAAGGCTGGAGAATTTATTTAGATAGGAGCAATAATAAAAGATTAGATTAGGATAGTATTTG
>JAOSBN010114439.1:0-10359 GCA_027563595.1 Erythroxylum suave
AGTTAGAGATAGAGATATCCTAAACTAGTGTGATAACTTAAGGTTGCTTGTTCTTAATGAATTTGACTAGTTAGGTTATACATTGAGAAATGGTAATCAACTAGTTGGGTATTCTTGTATGTCTTGAGAGAGAGTATGAGTGAATTTGTGCAGCTGTTATTATAACTCGTTAGTCAATCAATTTTGTAATTCATCGATCAATTCCCTTAATTTGGTGAACCCCGAAGCCTTAAGTTTCAACCATCGAAAATTTCTCTTGTTTGTTTATTCATAGTCTTTACAATTAATTGTTCACTCAACCCCAATCAACTTTTAATTTTCTTGTCATTTTTGTTTAAGTAATTAGGATTAATTTAGTAGTAAGTATTTTAGTCCTTGTGGGATTCGACCTTGGAATACTTAATGTGTGAGCACTAGGAACGACTCTGTGCACTTGCAGATTTTGTCGACCATGTGCTTGTTTAGTAGGTATGAAAAAAGAAGAATGGGTATTGAATGAAAGATTGAATTTGGTAAGGAAATATGATTATATGGTTATTATTGTTATAGAGGAATGAGTTAATTAATTACATTATAATTAATTAAAATATTATTAATAATTAATTGACTACAATGTAATTAATTAAAATATAATTTATTCATTAATTAAAATATTGTAATTAATTAATTCAAATATAATTATTCATTAAAAAATATTATTAATAATTAATTAACTACAATATAATCAATTAAAATATAGTTCATTCATTAATTAAAATATTGTAATTAATTAATTAATTAAAATATGATTATTCATTAATTAAAATATTGTAATTAATTAATTATAGTATAATTAATTATATCATTATTAATAATTAATTAACTACAATATAATTAATTAAAATATAATTTATTCATTAATTAAAATATTGTACTTAATTCATTAATTAAAATATAATTAATTAAACTATAATTAATTAATTATTTACATTATAATTAATTAAAATTAATTACAGAATTTTAATTAATCAATATATTGTAATTGATTAATTACAATATAGTTAATCAAAATATAATTAATTAAATAATTAAAATATAGTAAATTTTTATTTCTCAATATTTAAAACAAACCAACCACTTTCAATAGTAATAGTAATCATTCTTTCCTCTTAACCAACCATCATAATTATAATGATAATATTTATTCACATATCGTAAACATAATACCTCAGCCGTGTAAATTTATCAATAAGCCATACATATTGTAAACAAAATAACTCAGCCGTGTAAGTTCTTAACTTCCTTTTCATTTTGCCAGTATACTCAATGATAAGTAACCTACATTTCGACCTTACATTCTAATGTGAGAAGAAGTACATTAGTGTCATAAAAAAATAAAAAAAAAGATGATGTAGACATCCTTAGTTCTACTTGTTTTAAATTATTTTTATTTTTATATAAATAAAAATATATTATATATATTAAAAACTCAAAAAAATACTTTTTCTTATTAATAAGAAATATAATGCGATTGATTATTAGATACGTGACAGAATTTGTTTTAGGAATCTATGACTTGTAACAACTTTTCTCAGTTTTGAAAATTTTGCAAGAATTTACGTTTACGTCTTTCTTCTTAAATTTCTTTTTTTTTTTTTACAATAACTCTTTCTATAATTTGAGTCAAATAATTTTATAATAGATTGGATGTTAGGATTTTATCAATAGAAGGAGACTTTCTTTTATACTTTAAGGTGAGAAAACTATTTTGACTCAAATAAAAAAAGAAATATTTAAAATCGAAATAACTAATATAATTAATTGAAATAGTTTTACTTTCAAGATGATGCAACTGTTTTAGTAAAGTAAGTAAATTCACTTGACGAACAAATTAATGTTCAAGAATGATGCAATTAGTCTAAATATGTGAACTAATCAAATATATATTTGAGATAAGAAGCTTGTGATTGTAAAACGAGACTAATTGCATTAGTGAGCAATCAGGTAATTATGCCATTCAGGTGAGGCAAATGCTTTAGTAAAATAAAGCAACTAAATTACAACAAAAAAAGATCAAGAGTGAGGTAAGTTATGTAATTAAGTGAAAGTTTGAGGGAAATGCAAGTATTTAAGAGTAATATAATTAATATAATTAGGTAAAGTAACTGTAATCTTTAGAAAAAAATTGTCTTACTGAAATGAGACAACTTACATAAATTACAAAAAGAGAGAGAGAGATAACATTCTAATGTGAAAAGAATTATATTAGCATTATGGAAAAAATTAGAAAAAGAAGAATGTGAAAAGAATTATATTAGTATTATGAAAAATAATTAAAAAAGAAGAATGTAGAACTTCTTAGTTTTGCTTATTTTAAAATTTTAATTATTTTATATAATTACAAATATATTTTTATGTTAAAACTTCTTAAAAAATACTTTTGTTTATTAATAAAAATATATTATGTTTGATTATTATATATGTGATCATAGAATTTGTTAGATTATTCTAATTTTAATTTTCAATAGTAATTTTTGTTAAAATAATTCGATACAAACTAAGTAATAATTATTTCTAAAAATTATTAATAAAGTATTTTTATAAAAATCTAAATAATAAAATATTTTTAAATAAGTAAAACTATTAAAAATTATATTTTATCCAATAGTAAATTTCCCACACACACAGGAGACGGAAAACGTTTAAGACCTCATCGACTTTTCTTTTGGTGTATGCACAAATAATAAACTGAAAAATGACAAGAAAGACATGCCTTCAAGCTTCAAATGCCAGGAAAATCGTCTATCAGCTTCTTTATTCCTGAATCCTGAATTTCTGATAAGATCAAAAGAGTGAACTCCACGCTAACGTGTTACTGTTGATTGGCTCAGCGTCGATGAAAGATATCGGAATAGGCATGAATGAGCCACATTGCACATTTTCCCACCAGACGTTTGTAGGATGGCGACCTGTGTAGACTTCAACCATAGGCCTGCAGACGACGTTGGACTTGTGGGGTTGTTCCAGGAATCTAAAAGCATATGATTTAGTGAAAAAAAAAAGATTGATGACTTGTGACAAGCTTCTATTTACTTTTCTTAGCTTTAAAATTTTTGCAAGAATTTTCGTCACGTCTTACAATAATTCTTCCAGTAATTTGAACCAAATAATTATATAATAGATTGAATGTTAAAAAAATATTAATTAGAAACTCTGGTAAGAAACTATATTTTTATAAAAGTATAGTTATCAACATTTATAGTAGAAATGAAATATTGCAATAATGAATGATTACTACAATCTCCTGAACTGAACGGACGGAATTGGATGGATGGAAACACACAGGCTTAAACTATTGACTTTGTCATCGAAGTGGACTTCGCGCACGCGCATGCGCACGCAAGTCTACACTTTTTTCAGAAGTTGGCTACTTGACCCGAAATGTAGACGATTAACCTTCAAATTTTCTAGGTTGTGTAAGATTTGAACATTTTATCGGAACTCAGCTAATCTGGAAAAGGCAACAGCTAGCGTTATGAATTGGATAAGAGAATCAGTAATTTCATTGATTGTGTTGTATATTTTACAGTATATAGGCTCCTATTATATAGAGATAATTACACACGATGTATCCCTGTAAATTAGGGGATAATTATGAAAGATATCCCTGATATCCCTAATTTACAGGGATAATATTCTATACAATTTTATCTATATCTCTAACACTCCCCCTCAAGTTTGGTCGTAGGATCTCCTACACCTAACTTGCTCAAAGTTTCTTGAAATATTCTGCCTGAAACTGCCTTCATAAGAATGTCAGCGAGTTGATCATCTGATCGAACAAACGGAAGCGAGATGACCCCTCCCTCGAGTTTCTCCTTAATGAAATGCCTATTAACTTCAACATGTTTTGTTCGGTCATGCTAAACTGGATTCCCTGATATACTAACCGTAGCCTTATTATCACACATCAACGGACATGCTTACAATGGTGGAAACCCTAATTCTGTCAACAGTTTCTTCAACCACAACACCTCGGCTACTCCTCGGGAAATGCCTCTGAACTCAGTCTCTGCACTTGACAAGGCTACCACTTTTTGTTTCTTACTCTTCCATGTAACTAAGTTCCCTCCAACAAAAGTAAAATATCCCGATGTAGACCGTCGATCACTTGGACTTCCAGCCCAATCTGCTTCCGTATATGCCTCCAATCTAAGATGACCATTCTTCCTGAACAAGATACCTGTGCCCGGTGTCCCCTTTAAGTATCTCACTATTCTCAGCGCAGCTTCCATATGATCCTTCTGTGGATCATGCATGAATTGGCTAACTATCCCAACTGCATATGCAACATCAGGTCGAGTATGGGACAGATATATGAGCTTCCCGACCAAGTGCTGGTACCTTCTCCTATCAACTGATTCTGCCCCCTCTACTATTTCTAGTCTGTGATTCAACATGATGGGGGTGTCGACAGGTTTACAATCAAGCATTCCTGTTTCAGCCAACAGATCCAGAATATACTTCCTCTGAGATATATAGATACCCTGCTTAGACCGCATAACTTCAATACCCAGGAAATATTTCAGACTTCCTAAATCCTTCATCTCAAACTCCCTAAAAAGGTTATCCCAAAGCCTCGATATCTCTTCTGCATCATCCCCGGTAATCACCATGTCATCCACATAAATAATCAAACACATAATCTTCTCATCTTTTCTTTTCAAGAATAACGTGTGATCAGAGTTACTTTGCCTATATCCATATTTCTTCATTGCCAGCGTAAATCGTCCAAACCTTGCCCTCGGAGACTGTTTCAGTCCATACAAAGATTTCCTCAATTGACATGTCTCATGAGATCTGAAAGTATGAGAAAAACCTGGTGGGGGTTCCATGTATACTTCCTCGACTAGGTCACCATGGAGCAAAGCATTCTTGACATCGAACTGGTGAAGAGGCCAGTCCCGGTTGGCTGCAATAGAGAACAGTACTCTGATTGTATCAATTTTTGCTACTGGAGAGAAAGTTTCTGAATAGTCAACTCCATAAGTCTGAGTATACCCCTTCGCCACCAATCTCGCCTTATATCGCTTAATGGAACCATCTGCTTTTCTTTTAATGGTATATACCCACCTACAGCCAACAGGTTTCTTTCCAACGGGCAGTACACATTTTTCCCACGTGCCATTCTTTTCCAATGCATTCATTTCAACCTCCATTGCCTCTCTCCACTCCAGGCTGTCCATGGCTTCTTCCACCTTCCTAGGAGTATCCTTTGTATATAGTGCTGTAGCAAAGGCTCTGGCAGTCTCTGTCAAACTCCCCCTGACCAGATTTTCCATAGGATATCTGCTCAAACCCGGTTCATGTTTAGGTATGTATCTTTTCGGGGGCACTCCCCGTGTACTCCTGGGTGGAAGGATATATCTAGGTGGTGATGGCACAGTCTCTGCAGATGACATGGTATTTGCATTATCATAATTAGTAGAACCAATAGAAGGAATAGTTGAACTACTAACCTCAGGCATATCCGTCGAATTAGATCGAGAAGGCGTGTTGCTGTCGGGGTCAGGTTGTATTCCGTTATCGAGATCATGGATACGATCACTAGTCTGACTAGGAACAGTGGACTGTATAGATGATATAGGAGTATGGAACAACCAATCCAGTGGCTCTGTCTGACTCTCCCCATGAACAGTGGATTGGGGTGTATGGGAGTAATAGTATTCAGTTTCCAGGAAGTCACAATCCATGGTGACATGTATACGACGGGTTTTTGGATTATAACATCGGTAGCTCTTTTGATGAACCCCGTATCCGACAAAGACACATTTTTTAGCACATGGATCAAACTTAGTACGTTTCGACTTGGGAATATGGACAAAGACGGAGCATCCGAAGACACGGGGAGGGAGTGCCAGGGCTGGGGGCACTCGGGTATGATCAGCTAGTAGTTGAACTGGAGTCCTAAAGTTAAGGATTTTAGTGGGTAGGCGATTGGCAAGATAAGTCGTAGTGTCAACAACTTCAGGCCAAAAAAAGGTAGGAATATGGGATTCAATCATTATAGGCCGAGTAATTTCTAACAGAAAACGATTTTTTCGTTCGGCTACCCCATTCTGTTGTGGTGTATTAGGACACGTGGTTTGATGAATAAGGCCCTTCTCAGCAAAGAAATTTTGCATAGATTTGTTCACAAATTCTCCCCCATTATCAGACCTAAGCATTTGAATTTGTTTATGAAATTGGGTTTGGACTAAGTGATAGAAGTGAACAAATTTGTCAAAGACTTCAGATTTTTGTTTCAAAAAATAAATCCAGGAAATTCTAGTGCAGTCATCAATGAACAGAACAAAGTATTTAAAACCACTAGAACACGAAACTGGGGCTGGGCCCCAAACATCCGAATGTATCAAAGAAAAAGGATGTTCCACACAAGTATTATTGGATAAATAAGATTGTTTGTGGCTTTTCGCCAAAACACACGTATCTCATTGTAAATGAGTACTAGAAAATTTAGGAAACAATAATTTGAGATAACCGTGAGAGGGATGCCCCAAACGGCGGTGCCACAACCAACTTTGACGATTATCGGACCCATGTGCTAAGAATGCTATGCCCTTTGGCGAGACCTCGTCGACATAATACAACCCATTTCTCTCAGTTCCACGCCCAATGATTTCCTTCGAACGGATATCCTGCAAGATACAAAATGTAGGGCACATCATGACAGTACAGTTTAACTCTTTCGATACATGACTAATAGACAAGAGTTTATATGACAATGAAGGTACAAATAAACAATTGGACAGCTTAAGTGTAGGTGTTAGTTCTACAGTGTCGACCCCCTCCACTGGGGCCAATTCTCCACTGGTCGTCTAAATAAACTGTTTCCATGGCACGGTAGAACCAATAAGATCATTCTTGTCATAAGTAACTGTATCTGTTGCAGAATCCTGAATAACATTCACATAAGCATAATTTGGTAAGTCAACAGAAGGGCATCTTGATAATTTTGCCGAGGGGTATTTTGGTAAATCTGCCGAAGGGCATTCTTGTAATTTCGGACTATTATTGCAACTTCTAGGGACTTCTTCGTCAATGGTCAAAAATTCAGGGGGAAAAAACTTAAAACTTGAAAAGGAAGGGTTCTGGGGCAATTGAACCCCCCTTATACCTGACTTAGGGTTCTTATTTGTCCCCTTAGGTGCGCCGCCACTGCCATTCTGGATTCCGTCTCTCCTGCGACTGACTGCTACAAACCCATGGTGGTTTCCTTTGGTCTTGGCCACGACGGTAGTCTCCGGGCTGCCCGTGGCCACAACAACTGTCCCTCGCGTCGATTCGGCCTTCCCAGAATCTGGTCGCCTCTCACGATGCTCCCACCATTCAGGATACCTGACAATATGGTAGCAATCCCGCTTGAGATGGCCCTTAACCCCACAGTGGTCGCACTTTTTGTCCGTTCGGCGCCGGGATGATGGCTCGGTCGGAGTATTTCCGGCTGATTCTGACCGGCACATCTCTGTCCGTCCCTATCCCTGCTTCTGGTCTCCTCGGTTTTGTCCCTGTCCTTTGATAATCAGGCCAGTACCAATCCCCAATGATGGGGTGTGATTGGTTGGAGCCACCGTTGAGCAGAATATGTTCTTCCTGGCGGCTTCCCGACGCACCGTCGCGTAAGCGGCATCTACTGAGGGGAGGGTCATCGAACAGAGTATATCCCGGGTGATACTGTCAAAATCATTAGTAAGCCCTGCTAAAAACTTGAACAATCTGTGAGTTTCTTGCAATTCATTGTATTTATTAATATCTGTGGGAGATGTCATCGGATTTGGTTGTCTCCGATCTATTTCCATCCATAAACTCTTACATATACCATAGTACTCTTCCAGTGTTAGTTGCCCTTGTTGGATTCTATCTGCCCTTGTCATCAGGTCGAATATCTAGAGGTTATCTTCTCCGGATTGGTATGTTGTGGCCAGTCCCTGCCACAGGTCTCTGGCAATCGGATAATGGATGAATTGATGGACTGTTGAGGAATCAATTGCCTGTGTAATCCAGGAAAAAACCTGAAGATCCCTCTGTTTCCACGACTGGTATTCCACATCTGTTTGTGTATGGGGTGCCGGCTGTCCAGTGAGATGGCTGAGGCGCCCCCTTCCTCCAATTGCAATTTCCAGCATCCGTGCCCATAGCACATAATAATGGCTGGTTAATTTGATATCTATTGTAACTGGATGATCATTTGTATCTGATTTGGGTTTTTCGTGTGTTTGCAGCAATTTTGCAATTTGCTGG
Source organism: Erythroxylum suave (assembly GCA_027563595.1). Taxonomy (NCBI): domain Eukaryota; kingdom Viridiplantae; phylum Streptophyta; class Magnoliopsida; order Malpighiales; family Erythroxylaceae; genus Erythroxylum; species Erythroxylum suave. The sequence continues at coordinate 8,281 of JAOSBN010114439.1, forward strand.
GACAATATTGTAGCTGCTTCGGTTAATGCAGGTGACGACAATGACTCGTCGTCACCCATCAGTCGGGTTTTCTAATGAAGAACAGGTAAATTTAGGTAGGATCGTAAACTTGCTCTGATACCAAATTGGATCAGAGAATCAGTAATTTCATTGATTGTGTTGTATATTTTACAGTATACAGGCTCCTATTATATAAAGATAATTACACACGATGTATCCCTGTAAATTAGGGGATAATTATGAAAGATATCCCTGATATCCCTAATTTACAGGGATAATATTCTATACAATTTTATCTATATCTCTAACATTATGAACGGTGCGAAAACACTTGTTTTGGTTACTGACATATGGATCTACTTTGTTATGCTCTCAGCTACTTTTGGCAGCTCAAATGTGGCCAAAATGAGCAACATGGAAAATCCAGGTCAGCTTTACATAAATCCTGCAGGGCTTAATTGCAACCTATCAGGGTTTTATATCTAGTAGCTATAGTGAACCAAATCTCCAGCTACGAGCTTAAAACTGTTGGCGTTTTATTTACTGAACTAAATTCACTCGAGTAAAATGGCATATCTAAATTCCTTTAACATCCTTAGGTTTTATAAGCATAGATTGTGGAGTAGACGTAGATTATCCTGATGAGGACATAAGGATCCAATGTTTGTGATACCGTACCGTACTTGCCGAAAAATGGTACGGTGAAATGGCCCTTGGTACCGGCCAAAAATATCGGCCAGTACTGGGCTTTTCTGTTGGGTACCGGCCAGTACCCAACATACCAGTAAATACCGGTCTATTTCGGTAAATATCGAAAAGCTAAGGACTGATTTGCAATTTAAAAAATTTAAACCTAAAAATCGTCTACCCGCACCCCCAGTCCCAGCCGCACGCCTCTGCCTCTCTCACTCAACTCTCAACGTCTCTCTCACTCTCTCGGTCTCGCCTCTCTCTCACCGCTGTCTGGGTCGCTCTTCACCATCGAAGCCACCTCATCGCCCTCATCTCCGGTTGCTGATGTCAGTCATCACTCTCCTCGTCGCGACGTCGCCTCATCGTTGTCAGATCTAGGTTTGCGTCGCCTTACCGCACCACCGCAACACCGAACATCGACGCCGCACCACCGCACCACCGAGTCAGGTCGCTGCACCACCTCACCGCCGCACCATCGAACCGGAAGAAGGAGACCTGAATACCGCCTCACCCACCCGACTGTTTAAACAAATTTTTGGGTCTGTTTTTTCTCTATTTTTGGCTTGTTACTAGGGATCTATTTTAAGTCAGATTCAAAATTTGTGAGCACTGGAAAAAATCAAAATGTTCAACTAGAATATGGTACTTCAATCCTTCTTTTGGAAAGCAATTCAAAAACTTAAGAAGCTTTGAGGAAGGAACAAGGAATTGTTATACCCTGAAGCATGAGCAGGGAAAAGATAACTACTACTTAATCAGAGCTTTGTTCGATTATGGAAATTACAACGACAATGTTCAAACCCCAACTTTCGATCTGTATCTTGGGGTTAACTTCTGGGGCAAAGTTAGATAGAGGGAATCAATTTCATGGTGGTGGTTTGAGATTTTGCAATTTGCTTCAAGTGATACTGTTAAGATATATTTTATATATCTTATTTTTTTGGCATTTTATTTATTTTAATTGGACATACAAATTTCGTTATCTTGTTAAAGTGTTAGAGTTGAAGTGAAACGCTTGAATTTGGATTTAAGTGGGACTGACTATTGAGATAATTTTGTTTTAAATGGATAAGAGATCTGCAGATTATTTTCCTAGTCGTGTTAGAAGTCTTCTCAGGTGAAGACAAGTGTGTGCAGATCAGGTTGTTTTAATAGTTGAAGACACGTGTCAAAAGAAAAAGCTTATTTCCTAATGATGAGTGAAATCTTCTTGGTGCATTAGATGGGTGTGTAGACTTGAGAACGTTGTTGTCTTTTTTGGTGTGTGAGGTTTTTTAGGTGGGTTGTTGCGCAGTCATCTTGATGGTTTACTGTTCACGTTTTTGGAGGCTGCACATATGTGGTCTTGAGAAGCTAAGTATTGGGTTATTTGATGATTGATTTGAG
>JAOSBN010114440.1:0-10356 GCA_027563595.1 Erythroxylum suave
AGCACTTTGGTTATCACTAATCAAGGAACCCAAAACAGATTTCAGTCGATTAGCAATAATCTTTGCTATCACTTTATGGAGGAAATTAGAACAAGCAATCGGTCTGTAATCCTCGAAGCTGGCTGGATTGCTTAGCTTGGGGACTGAGCAGATGTAAGTTTTGTTGATTTCCTTTAATAGAGATCCTGAAGAAAAGAACTCTTTAATAGCTGCTTTCACCATAGGGCGAACCTCAGTCCATGCTTTCTAATAAAAGAAGCCAATCCAGGAGGATTGTTGTTGGTAGCTTTCCCATACACACACAAAATGTTTAAAATAGAATCCTAAATAGATATATATTTTAATGACCAACTACACAAATTTATCACATGGGTATTTTTGTTTCATATTTTAATGAATAATGGAAAAACATATAGTTGAAAAAATAAATAATAAAACAAAGATATCGTTTGATACTTGTTAATTTCTAATTTTAAATTTAATGAAATGTTAAAGAAATTAAATAATTTGACATAAAAGTAAATGTATTTAGAGAAATTGTAAGAGTGTAACCCTAATTTTTATATGAGTGATTTGGTATAACCTTTTATTTGGGTTACACAATCAAAAGGTTATTTTGATCGAATACAATAATAATAATAATAATAATATATAACAAAAAAATTTAGGTTTAAAAAAATGGTATTTTCGTAATGATTGTTAGAAATCATTACTTTATGGTGAGTTTACTTTTAGATTTTCTTGTATTTGAATTTTCTAAAATTATCTATTATTAGGTTTCTATCAAATCACCTAATGACTATTTTGGCAGACTGTTATAACATAACCACGTACTTAGGACTTCCAAAATGTTATAAACGTGCAAGTTATAATAATTAATGAGTACATTAGATATGGTCTAAATGAGATAATCTTATCCCAATCATGTGGCTTACGGGCTGGAACGCTTAACACATCAATAATATTCTATAAAACTCTCAACTTACAAGAAGCATCATCTTCTTGTCGGGAATGTGAAACCTTTCCTTGGTCAAAGTTTAGATTCTAACAGAAACTTTAGATCACTTAATATTTATAATGAAACTTGAAACATATCATCCTTGGACCAACCATCATATATAAACCTAGTTTGAGGTCTTTACGTCATTTGTTGTGAACTCTCCCAGGTTGCCTAATTGCTAGCTTGAAGTGTAAATTGATGTGTTGAGTTGTAATAAACATGTCTTTTGAGTTACGAGGAGCATTTAATTTTCAACTTAATCCATCTTTTGAACTAATTAATTATATATGACTAGGATAAGGTTGCAATCGTTGAAAACTGTGGTCCAAATTAAGGAATTGACTCTTCAAATTATTCGCAGAAGCATAAAAAATTTAGAGAGTAAACCAGAACTTAATTAGGATTAAGAGATATGAAGATTGGTGGCTTTAAGATTAAAAAAAATCATCTCGTTCACAAATTTTCCTCTATACATGGAAAGAAAATAATGTGAACTAAACTTATTTAACACACATTGACCCAAAGTATCATTGTTTTGGCTAAGCAAACGTTATTAGAGGCTCAATTAAATAAATTGAGGAATGCCCTCCAATCCAATAAATATATATAGACATACTTGAAATATACCAATGATTAAAAAACCCAACTGATCTGACCGGTTCAACTGTAAAATTTTTAAACCGGCTAACGTTTCGGTTTGATTTACTTTAATAACTTTTGTTGTTAAAAATTGATCAGTTTATAAATTAATCAGTTGATATACATAAATTAATAAGTTCTTATAAAGCAAAAAAACCAATTAATTTTTATTTAACAAATTTTCAATTAAACTTCAAATTTTTCATAGATAAGGAAAATCTCTTTCAATCATATTTTATATTCTTTAATTTTATTTAATCTTTAATCAGTTTTATGACGGTTTAATACCTGATAAACGTTTTAAACCTTAAATTTCTTGTCTTATCAATTTAATTTCTGATCTAATTTTTAAGTCATTGATATATACCTTATAATTCTAAATTTTAACCCGTCACTAAAAAAATGTTGTCACCTTTCAATACTAATAAGATTATATATTTATATATTTCAAAAAAAAAGTAGCTGGAATAATGTATAGCGTTGTGCAAGTGTTGAACTATTTAAATTGGTGTTGAATTTTTTTTCCCAAAATAAATTCTGACACACTAGGTCTCAAGAAAACGAAATAGGAATCATTTAAACGAGGGCCATAGACGAGTTCTGAATAACTTACAAACAAGAAAAAAAATCAAAAAATGAATGCATTCACTGTAATTCTTTATATTTGAATAGATGTATACACTCCACAAGTGAGCATAATTCCAGCGAGCATTTACTTAGGAGACATGGTAAAAAAATTCATCATACACATAACTAAATTTAATGCATTGTGAATTTGCAGGACCATATTAGAAAAGTATACAATAAATCAACTATTACACACATACTCTTACACACAATTTAATGCTTAAAATAAATTCCAGCAAAGTGATATTAGCTAATCAATACTATAATTTAAAAGACTCAAATGCTAATTTAAAGAAATAAATTCTAAGTAATAATAGCATGCATATGCGTCATAATTATCCATATCAATACATATTTGCATACGTTCCATAAAATTCCAGCAAACATGAAACATCAAAACAAATAGCTATTACTCATTAGTCATAGTCCATGATTTTCTGCATTTATGAAAAATTATAACAAAATTTAAGCAAACTATATTCAATATCAGTAATGCTTTCCACCAAAGAAAATAAATAAATATCAAGGGAATTTAATTCTTACTTGCAAGATTAATACTAAAATAAGTTACCATGTATCGAAGGACAAAAATACAGAAATATCGGTGGAAATATTGACAAAATATCGATATCTTCTGATGGTTGAGCTTGAGAGTGTATGCATGAGTTAGCACTTATGGCATTCCATAAATATTCATTGAATAAGGGTTGTATTCACCACTAACGCTCATTGATTCAAAATTTGTAGAAAAAGATTCTTCTTCCTGCCATGACATTTATGTTGTACGTCTTTCTCTACGTGTATAGTCTTTCCTACAACACCAGTTTCTAGGTCAGCATCTCTAATTCCATGATCTTCATCTTGTGTTGCGTGGATGTAATATTCTTCACCAGTAAGTGGACTGGTTGTGGCGGGTATAGCCTCCGGGGAGGTTCTGGAACCATCGGGATTGAGTGTGTGATGAGTGGATGAACTCCGGAGGTTTCGAATAAGATTTGTGTGTTGTTTTGAGATCCAATGGCAAAACCAAGTGTGGGGTTTTGTAGATCTGGAGATTTCAAAGCTATTGGTGTTCTGTGGACTAGAAGGGGAGTGCCGGAGGAGTTTCCAGCTACTGTAGTGGTGGCAGGCGCGGCGGCTGTTGTAGTCTGAACCAAGCAATATAAATTAAGTTCTATCTAGACTAAATTAGAGGTAAGCATACCTCGTCAATAAGTAATACAAAACAGTAAGAACCGAATGTCGTATCTAAGGGATTCCAACACTCATGACAATTAAATTAAACGATGCAAAATTATTCAGACGATCAAGAATTGATTGATTTGAAAATGAATCAAAATAAGCAAATTAAGGAAATATGCACAATACAAAGTATGAACTAAATGCGACTAAACTTAATCAAATGATAAAAATTGGCTAAGGTGTCAGATTTCAATTGAATAAGGCACTAACTTGTAACGTGGATTGATTTAGGAGTTACTTTACTTAAAGCAAGTTAAACCTAATATTCATAGGAATTCTTTTTATTTTTAAATCCTACTTACTTGATTCATAGATAATTTGAAATAAAAAGAAAACATTCAATGCAAGAAATCTAAAATTAAGTTTTTTAATCCTAAGTATTCTCATATAAGATTCTACGATTGGTCTACGCGTTAATATCAAATATGTTGCTTGATTTCAATCATCTAAGGCCTTAATTTAGTTGATCAAGCTAATTTAGGCTAAGTATGCATTCAATCAAGCAAAAAAAGCAATACCACAAAAACTGTCATAATCCAATATCAATCATAACCTCAACGTAAAAAAAAACTTACTTATATATTTTCATCAATGTAGCATAAATCATAATCACAATATATAGTTGTATTGATTAAATCCACAAAAATTAGAACAAATAAGAAAAAAAAACAAATTAAGAACACCCAATCTATAGTCTTCAAGAGATGATGGTTGCTGCTGTCCAAGGAGTGCTCTTATCTTCCAAAGCACCACGCAACTATCTTTTTCTACTCCAGCTCTCTATCATTCTGTTCTCTTTTCTCTCATCTCTCCTTGCTACTGTTTGATAAAAAACTGAAAAGAGTCGGTGAAGGTTTGGTTGTTTTCATCTCTTTAAGAGTGTTGCAGCCGCCAGCCCTCTCTGCTCTCTTCAATTTTTCACTGTAGTTGATGTGATTATTTAATTGAAGAGTTTTTTATCCATCCCACTGTTCACGCATACACCTCTCTTTTCGTTGCTAAAAATGTTTTTTTCTTTGCTTGCCACCAGCCCTCTATTTTTCACTGCAGTTTTAGCCTCCCTTTCCAACGCTGCCAACTCTCTCTTCCTCTTTTATATTTATTGATGTGACGAATAAGGGTTTTTGGTCCCCCTCTTTCTATTTACGTACAAACCTCCGGATTCCTTGGGCGTCTGGAGTAATTACAATTATGGAGTCTTAAACGTCTCCAGTCCACTGCGTTTTTGGCTCTGCTACAACCTTTTTTATTTCTCCTTTGTACTCTGCGTTTTGGCCTTGTGTTTACTGGATGAGTGTTGTCATTTTTGTTGTTGTTTATTCTCCTGGTTGCTGTTCCCTCTTACGCCCAATTGTTGATTGCTTTAAGAAGCTTTTCTTACTTTATGCTTTTAAATGTTCCGAATCCAATATGTGCCTAAAATTAAAACAAATAACTATTAATTAGTGCTATTTAAACATTAAATGGACAAAAGTTTAGTAAATTATGTATCTAAAATCAATATGAAATGCCCATTAATAGTAGCGTTCTGACAGGAGGCAGTGGTTTGTTGGAGGTTGGCGGTTCCTGGAGGTAAAAATTTCATTTTGTGGGACATGACGACATAATTGAGTTGAGAGAAAAAGATTCTCCCTCCTACACCCTAAATAGAAGGCCTCTTGGTGACATCATCTATTCAAGCTACTAAAAAAAAAGGCCTTCACTTAAGGATTAGTCCCAACCCAATGTGAAATTTCACACTTGAGGAGGAAATATTTAGGATGTTAAGTGTGAGTAAGAATCTCCATATTGGAAAGAGATGAAATTAGTAAGGAGTATATACGTAGAAATGACTCAAATGTTCTTTCTTATATTTTCCTTGTTGGATTTTACTTAGAAATAATACCTCTTATTGAGGAGTGGTAGACAGCTTGAGGAACTTAAGGAGAAGCAAAAGGATAAAGAAGTGGAAAGGAGTGAAGAAGAAGAGAGTCAGGAGGGTAGCAAGAAGGCCAAGGAAGCACTAGCTGCAAAGGAGGATCATCCAAGGTTATTTGCTGACCTTATCACACATTCGGTATGACCTTGGATCCCTTATCCTGAAAGGTTAAAAGGTATGCAATTAGATAAGTAGTTTGATCGGTTTCTTGAGATGTTTAAAAAGTTGCATATAAACATTCCTTTTATTGAGACCATAGCATAGATGCCTTCTTATGCTAAGTTTTTGAAAAAAATCTTGTATAATAAGAAGAGGCTTAAGGAATATGCCACGATGAAGCTGAATGAGGAGTGTTCAGCTATATTATCAAAAAAGTTGCCACCAAAGCTTAAAGATCCAAGGAATTTTACTATTCCTTGTGTTATTGGTGATTTGAATATAGACAAGGCTTTAATGGATTTGGATGTGAGCATTAACTTAATGCCTCTTTCTATTTTTAGGAAGTTAGGATTGGCGGAGCCCAAACCCACCACTATTTCGCTTTAGCTGGCAGATAGGTCCATTACTTATCCAAGGGGAGTCATTGAGGATGTATTGGTCAAGGTTGAGAAGTTCATCTTCTTGGTAGATTTCTTAGTCCTTGACATGGAGGAAGATAGAGACATCTCCATCATTCTTAGGAGACCTTTCATGGCTACTGAACGGACCATCATCGATATGCAGCGTGGAAAGCTCATCTTGAGGCTTCAAGATGAAGAACTAGTGTTTGAGGTGTTTAGTGCTATGAAGCATCCGTCTACTCTTGAATCTTGCCATTTTATTGATATTTATTCTTCTGATATTGATAACTCTTCTATTGTTTGTGCATGTTTGTTGGAAGGGGAAGAACAAGGAATGGTTGAAGAGTTAGGGGAAAAATTGCAAGAAGAGTTGGAGGATATTGGGGTTGAGGTGGAGCAAGCTTGTTAGACACATTATAGAGCATACGAGCCTCTCCAACGTCCAGCCAAGCTATTTCCAAAGCCATCAATCGAAGAGCCTCCTTCTCTTAACCTTAAACCTCTTCTGAATCATTTAAAGTATGTTTATCTTAACCCACCTGAGCACTTACCAGGTATCATTTCTTCTTATTTGTCAGGTGTCATGGAGGAGAAGTTGTTGAGGGTATTGCGGGACCACAAGAAGGCCATTGGGTGGTCCATTACGGATATTAAGGGTATAAACCTTTCCTTTTGCACACACTGCATTTATGGAGGATGGAAGCAAGGTGATGGTGCTGCCCCCTGAAAAGAATTAACCCACACATGAAGGATTTAGTGAAAGATGAGGTAGTAAAGCTTTTAGATGTAAGTATTATCTACCCTATTTTTTATTCTTGTTGGGTTAGTCCTGTATAGGTGGTGCCAAAGAAAGGAGGCACCATTGTTGTTGAAAATGAGAAAAATGAATTAATAACCACTAGGAAGGTAACTGACTGGAGAATGTGCATAGATTATAGGAAGTTGAATGATGCCACCAGGAAAGACCATTTTCCTTTACCTTTCATTGATAAGATGATTGAGAAATTAGCTGGACATGACTTTTATTATGCCTTAGATGGATATAGTAGATATTTGCAGATACCGATAGCCCCTAAAGATCAGGAGAAAACAACCTTTACATGTCCTTATGGTACATTTCCATATAGATGCATGCCATTTGGTTTATGCAATGCTCTAGCTACATTTCAAAGATGCATGATGGCTATTTTTTCTAACATGCTTGAATCTTACATTGAAATTTTCATGGATGACTTCTTTGTGTTTGGTACTTCATTTGATGCATGCTTTGATAACTTAGAGAAAGTCTTGATTAGGTGTGAAGGGACCCATTTAGTGCTTAATTGGAAAAGATGTCATTTTATGGTCCAGGAGTGTATTGTTTTAGGTCACAAGATTTCTAGTAAGGGTATAGAGGTAGACCCAACAAAATTGATGTCCTTAAGAAACTTCTACCACTAAACAATGCTAGATCCATTAGAAGTTTTTAAAGCTATGTTGGTTTTTACCGTAGGTTCATTAAGGATTTTTCTAAGATTGCTAGACCTTTGACTAGGTTGCTTAAAAAAGATACTGTATTTGCTTTTGATGATAAATGTTTGACATCTTTTCGATTGTTAAAGGATATGCTTGTGACTACGCCTATTCTTATATCTCCTGACTGGTCTCTTCCTTTCGAATTAATATGTGATGTAAGAGATTATGTAGTGGGTGTTGTTTTAGGCTAAAGACGAGGTAGGACCTTTCATCCCATTTTTTATGCAAGTAGGACACTGAGCAGTGCACAACACCGTTACACTACCAAAGAGAAAGAGATGTTGGCGGTTGTAATTGCTTTTAATGTTTCGCTCATATTTGGTTTTGTCCAAAGTGATTGTGTATACTGACCATGCAACCTTGAAATACTTGATGACAAAACTTGATGCTAAACCAAGATTAATTCGTTGGGTGTTACTTTTGCAGGAGTTTGACATTGAGCTAAGGGATAAGAAAGGAACCGAGAATTTTGTAGCCGATTACCTGTCAAGGTTAGATGAAATTGCCATGGAGAGTGCAATAACAAAGGACATTCAGGAGACTTTTACTGATGAGCATCTAATGGTTATGACAATCACTTCTTGGTTTGTAGACTATGTAAACTACCTTGTTGGTAATATCTATCCCCCTGATTTTTCTTATGCTCAAAAGAAAATTTTTTGTCAGAGGTAAGACACTATCTTTGGGATGATCCTTTGCTTTACAAGATTTTTGTGGATGGTATTGTTAGGCGCTGCATTAAACTTTTTGGTTCATTATTAGCTAAAATGGGGTGACCTATAAAGTTGCTACTCCATATCCCCCCAAACTAGTGGGCAAGTTGAAGTCTCAAATAGGGAATTAAGGAAAATATTAGAGGAAAATGTTAATGCTTCTAGCCGGGACTAGTCTTTAAAGCTAGATGATGCACTTTAGGCATATAAGACCGCATTTAAGACACCTATAGGCATGTCACCATTCAGGATAGTGTATGGCAAGTCTTGTCATCTTCTAGTTGAGTTAGAGCATCGTGCATACTGAGCTACCAAATTTCTTAACTTTGATTTGCCTTCTGCAGGTGCTAAGAGACTTATGCAGCTTCATAAGCTTGAAGAGTTCTGTTTGGATGCTTATATCAATTCGAATTTGTATAAGGAGCATGTGAAGAAGGAGTATGACTAGAAGATCCTCCACCGAGAATTTAAAGTAAGAGATCAGGTATTGATTTACAACTCCTGTCTTCGTTTATTTCCAGGGAAGCTTAAGTCAAGGTGGTATGGTCCATCAAAGGTGATCTAAGTCTTTCCTTTTGGGATCCTTGAGGTAAAACGAGAAAATGAAAACCCCTTCAAGGTAAATTGACAATGAGCTAAATTGTATATGCCCAGGTTTGTGGATAATTCTGAAGAGCGATTGTCTCTTCATGACAATTTGCCTTCCCCACCTTGATTGCAATGCATGCCTTTCAGTAGGACTGTAGTTTTTCTTTCTCTTCTTTTCTTGTTATTTCCTTTTTGTTTCTTTCTAGTTTAATGCATTTCTTTAAGTTGTTTTGAGTTTTCTTTAAGGTTTGCGTGGTTAGTGGCAAGGATTCCTTAGCCAACTCTTTTTTAGGAAAGTTTCTTCTTCCTCTTTTCCTTCTTTGTGTTTCTTGAACATTAGGGACAATGTTCATATTAAGTGTGGGGGGGACTGAGATTATATGCATGTTGATGTTGATGTTGAGAGATACACACTTAAATGGTTACGACTCTTTTGGTAGCTAACTTGGGTCCCTTTTATAAAAAAATTGCACTTGAATTTGATGAATTTGACCATACGATTATGTCAAAGTAATTGGAAGGAGAATTGAGTTGTACGCATGAATTTGGATTAGGCAGCTTGATAGGAAAATGAACCATATAAATAAATTAAAGTAGTTAATTGCATAAACTTAGTCAATAATTGATGCTTGAGTGATGAGGCAATGTATAAAGTTTTGATGGATTTTTATTTAAGCACATGTGAGGTCTTGTGTAACAGCCCAGATCACCCGCTCGTAGATATTGTCCACTTTGGGCCTTGGGCTCTCAGGGCATTACTCTCGCAGGACTTCCCAGCAGGTCACCCATCCTGGTACTGATCTTGCCCTAACACATTTAATTTCGGAGTTCTAATGGAACTTGGTGTGTTGGGGCATGGTAAACACGTCTGCAAGGGAGAGGTTGCCACAACTTTATAAGGCTTGCTTTATTCTCCTCTTTGTTTTTCCAGCGTGTAAGCCTCTTTAGGGCATTACTCCCATAGGACTTCCCAGGAGGTCACCCATCCTGAAACTGCTCTTGCCCTAACACATTTAACTTCGGAGTTCTGATGAAATCCGGTGCGTTGGGACATGAAAAACACGTTTGCAAAGGAGAGATTGCCACAACCTTATTGTTAATGGACATTTTATGTTGATTTTAGATACATAATTTATTAAACTCTTGTCCAATTAATGTTTAAAATGCACTAATTCAGAACTGTTTGTTTTAATTTAGGTACATATTGGATTTGGAATGTCTAATACCATAAATCAAGAAAAGCTTTTAAAGAAAGCATAGGTAAAAATGTTAACGTTTTACCTACCTAAAAACGTTAACATTTTGGAAACAAGAATCAGGTTTGGCTTACGTGAAGGGCTGAGGGTTGGCAGACATAAAAAACCAAAAAAAACAAAAAGAGCAAGTTTTGGAGGCTGGCGGTGGCAATCAGCAGAGAGGAACGTGCGTGGTTTAGGAGACAAGGAGTGTCCGTGAACCAAAGGAGATGTGAAATAAGAGTGGACAAGAAGAAACGAAGAGAAGGCTGGCAGCGTTGAAACAACGTGAAGGCTGGGAAAAGAAACAACGTGGAGG
>JAOSBN010114441.1:0-10355 GCA_027563595.1 Erythroxylum suave
GCATAAATCCTAACTCAGGAGTTCACAACAATGTAGTTAAATATGAACAAACTACTCCCCTTTGAAGCCCATTGAACACAAGCTATTGCTACATCTTCAAGAGGAATCGACGCTTAGCCAAGCATTGCTTTGGGAGAAATCAAAACTGGAAACCCACCAAGAGCATCCATGGCAGCAGCAGCAGATAATGAATGTGGCGATAGATGAAATGGAAAGAAATGATCGATGACGGTGAAGTGGAAGGAAGAGTCAGGAGTGTATGTGAGCTTCTCTTTTTTTCTCTCTTTTCTGTAGTCTCTTCTGTCTTAGGTGCGCTGGCTACAACCTAATTTGGTAGGTTTTTAAACAAAGGATGCTAGGTTGGGTCACATAGTGTGTGATTTTTCCAAAATTGGTCCAGGTTTTCGAAGGTTCATCACGGTGATGAATGATTTTTGCCGTGGCGAACTTTTCCCGAAAGGTTTTACTCTGTTGCTAAATCTTCGCCGCAGCGAACTATTCCTGAAAGTTTAACCTGGATTTTTCGTGTTTTGCCGTGACGACAGATCCACTTCACTGCGACGAACTTCCTGTTGCGTTGACTTCACTTCAACCTTCTTTCATTCCACATCTTCTTTTTGACTTGCTTTTCCTTGAATCTCCTACAATAAAAAGATGGTAGTTTGCAGTATCAATTGTTCTTAGAAAATTAATTGGTGCAATGAATACTAATTTGTAACAATTTTCACCTTCAAACTACATAAGATAAAAGTACACACTCAAGAATCAATTTAAGCAAAAAAGCTAGAGATAGGAGTCAAAAAGTACAGCAAAAGTCATGAAAATGTCACCAATTTATGTAATAAACTTGTGCTCAATCAAGGTGGTAGATAGGTTTTTTGAAAATAAGTCATTTCATTCCATATTCCAAAACTTATAATATTGTACATATTGTTGAGATTTTCTTCAAAGTGGTTGTACATTTCCATTTATTACCTTTAACCATCGTCTATGATTATGATGTGAAGTTTATGAGTTATTTTTGAGAACTCTATGGAAAGTATTAAACACTAAGCTTCAATTTTCACGTTCTTTTCCTCCCTAAACCGATGGACAAGTAAGGGTAGTGAATAGAAGCTTGCGGGACTTGTTAAGATGTTTGGTTGAAGATAATATGAAAAATTGGGACCTAATTCTTCCTATGAAAAAATTTGCATACAATAGTTCTATCAATAGGTTTAATGGTAAGAGTCCTTTTACGATAGTTTCAGGAATTCAATCAAGGAAGCCTATTGACTTAGTTCCTTTACCCCAAACAACATGACTTAGTGTTGAAGTTGAAGCCTTTGCACAACACATAAAGGACATCTTTGATGTGATATTAGGAAAGATCATAACTTACAATTTATCTTATAAAGAACATGTTGACCAACATCTATTGTTGGAATTCAAGGTATTAGAGTAGTACTCTAAAGGCAATCACATTTAACACCTTTTTACAAACCTTATTTTGATTAATAAAGTGAAAGGAATTTTCATTAATTTGATATTTGTTTATATATGAATTGATATTGATCTTAAATCAAATTAATGAAGTCCATGATACAAAAAATAGCAAGAAAGAAATCATGATGAGAACATATTAATGAGATTCCTTTCATGTGCAATTATGTTAGTATCTAAATAATCCCTAGTCATAGGATTAATGGGATAGGATATTATTAATCTAGGAGCACATGTTATACTCCTTGATTTGATTAAGTAGTGGATCTCATATACTGTAAGCATGGTATGTTTAGAGTTAACATGTGGATGCTTACTAAGGGTAGTAAGTCAATCGGATGACCAAAAATGACATTATCATATGGATGATCTATTGAATTTCAATGATCAATCTCATCATAGTAATATTGCAAATATCCTTAGACTTGAGTTACTCAAGGATATCTTGGATACCAATCCTGTGTTTTGACATCATTCCTTGTTACCTCAAGATGAGGTCGCTCTTAGGGTGGTGATTGGGTACATTTATTGGTATTTGAAGGTAATTGGGTAGTCGATAAAGGATTCACTACTTTTGATAGAAGGAGATGATACTCATGGCCTCTTATTTAGGAGTCTCTAGCTAGAGCAGTTTTGTGTCATAAAGAGAGTCTTCAATCACATATAAAGTAATAAGAACCTAGGACAAGAACTAATATCACTTGGACTGTATGTGACATAGTCAGTCTAGTGGGAGTTGACACATAGCCCATGCTCCGAACCTCGGGTATAGTATGGTGAAAGGATGAATTACACAGTAATTGCCTATGAAAAGGTTTATAAGTTGTATAATTCATGTGTTAATCCACTTATATTCTAGCAAATTAGCATCATAAAACCCTTCATGATTTTCTTGAATTAAGAGTTAATTCAAGTGCCTAAAATAACTGGGAACCTAAGGTTCACACGCATAAAATATCGAATGAAAAACATAGTATGTATGGCCAAATTTATGTAGGCCACGGTCGTGGCTCATTGGCAGAGGGCACCAAAGAAGACATAAGTGAGTTCTTCACTTATGTATATAAGAGTTTAACCACTTCTTACACAAATAAGTGAGAGATAAGGGCTCTAGAAGAGTTCTAGAGTGAGAGAGAGGTGTCAAGAGTCTTGTTCTTGCAATTTATGCAATTGTTGCATGAATCAAATTGCATGCAATAAGAGTCTTGATCTTTCCTCATCATTTTGAGCATCTACTATAACTAATCTAGTTTGGTGCTCAAATCACCCTTATACATTGTTTCTTCATCTTCTTTACATGTTCTTGGGTGATCAAGGAAGGGTTTGGTGTTTACAATAACCAAAACAAGGAGAAAAAACAAGAAAGGAGGAGAAACAAAAGGTAAAAGTTTTATATTTCATGTTCTTATATATATGTCTATGCATGCATGAGTGATTCTTTTTTTGGAGTTTGTCATACTGTCAGAATCTAGATTCCGACACTTCGACTGCTTTCTCATGTACATGATGCGTTCAACCATGACATCCCCAACACAATGAAGGGATATGGTGATGGTTAGGATTTGTCTAGAGTGTTTTTAAAAAGAGAAATATAAGAACCTTTATTTATGAGATGTTGGACCTTATAAGATCATCAAGAAGATAAGTGATATTGTTTATGTTTTGAAATTACCAAGTGACATAGGAATAAGTCTTGTTTTTAATATTGCGGTCTTAACTATTTATCATGAACAAAATGAGCAATCCCTTAATGCAACTACAAGACTTCTAGTCACTCCTCATCTTTGATATTAAATAGAGGATGTTATTGATGAACAAATTATAGCCACAAGAGATGGAGGATGTCGATAATTTCTTATCAAATGGAAAGGAAGACCAATTTTTGACAGTACTTGGCTTCTAGAATTAGAATTTCAAAAGTTGAATCCAGAAATATATGGACAATATTTATAACGTTCTACATCAAGGATGACTTCAGACAAGCAGAAGAGAATTGATACAAAAGAAATTAAAATATATAAAAGAAATGAAAGAGAAAAGACTAGTTAATCACAAGCTTTAATTTAGTGGGATGAGGATTAGAATTTGGGTTGACATCAAAGATAGCGGCTAAAATTTAGATTGTGTTAGGATTCTTTATTAGATAGGAAATAGTAGTAAGTTAAATTGGATATTTTATTTTAGATATGTTATCGTAGTTATTTAAAACTTATAGAATTTCTATTATAATAAGACTTAAACTTGGAACTCTTTTATACTATAATAAGGATTCTAAGAACTATATATATGTGTGTGTATTGAACTTTTCAATAACAACAACAACCTAGTAAAAGTTTCGTTGAATGGAAGGTTTGGAGAGGTCTAAAAGTTCACAGCCTTATCTTTAACTGGTAGAGAGATTGTTTTTAATGTATTCAACTCTTCATCAAGAAGAAAAAATATAAAATTTTTCTATAAACTAAAGTTTTCAACTAGAAGGTGTGATGCTTTCTTCCAAAAGTGATTCCTAGTTTCCTACCTTCCATTCTTTGTATTCACCACAAATTCCAGCAACTGAATTCCTAATTTCCAGCTACAATAGATTATGAGGATATAAAATCCGGATGCAAGTCCTTTTCTTTTCTAGCACGTTGACTCCTTCTAACTTTAGTTGAAGGACTTGAATCATGTTCAATGCTAGAACTTGGTTTAGAATGTTTTTTAACTTGTGGTTTAATCAAATGCTCACTAATAGAGTCCCGATTCGATCTTCACTTATTATAAAACTTGTTTTCAACAAACTTAACATCCCTTGACTCTATAATTACATTGGATTTTAGGTCCAATATCCTATATGCCTTAGAATTTTCCACATACCAATAAAGACACCTTTGAGTGCTCTAGGCCCTAATTTAGTCCTTTTCGGATCCGGAACTCTATAGTATGCTACGCATCCCCAAACTTTAAGATAACTTAGATTTCGCTTTCTTTTCTTCCATACTTTATATGGAGAAACTTTAAATTTCTTTGTGGGAATTCTATTATGAATATGATAAGCCGTGAGCAAGGATTCTCCCTACAAATTCATTGGCAAACCCGAATTTACTAACATTGCATTAAGCATGTCAACCAAAATTCGATTATTTCTTTCCGCCAAATCATTTTGTTAGGGGTGTATATGGAGCACTTGTTGGTGTACGATTCCATTTTCCTTACAAAAATTTGAGAACTCTTGAGGAAAATACTCACCACCTCTATCACTTCTTAGAACTTTTATTTTCATTCCCTTTTGGTTTTCAACTTCCATCTTATAAACTTTAAACAAATGAAATGCTTCATCTTTATGCTTTAACAAAAACACGTAGGTATATCTAGATGCATCATCAATGAAAGTTATAAAGTATCTATTTCCACCTCTTATTAGCATAACATTTAATTCACATATGTTGGAATGAACAAGTTCCAAAATTTCAGATTTTATTTCAACTTTTGGAAATGGTTTCTT
The DNA here is from genome assembly GCA_027563595.1 of Erythroxylum suave. Classification (NCBI taxonomy): domain Eukaryota; kingdom Viridiplantae; phylum Streptophyta; class Magnoliopsida; order Malpighiales; family Erythroxylaceae; genus Erythroxylum; species Erythroxylum suave. The sequence continues at coordinate 4,967 of JAOSBN010114441.1, forward strand.
AACCATTTAACCTTGAATGCACACTTCACAAGTTTCATCATCATTATGTTTTAAGATATTAAATCATGTTTGGACATAAATTTAAGTGTTGTATTGCTAATATGTGCAAGTCTATCATGCCATAATGATAATGATAAGTCAGCCATATAAACCAAAGCATTTGTATTATTATTAATGCTTAACTTAAACATTCCATCACATGCATATCCTTTGCCTACAAAAAATCCATTCTTAGACAAAATAACTTTGTTGGCCTCTAACACAGCTTTGAACCCCTTTTTACAAACCAAATTGGCCGCAACGAGATTCTTAGTAATCTCGAGTACATGTAAAACATTAATCAATAACAACTTCTTTCCTAAAGTAAAATCCAATTCTACACCACCCTTTCCTAAGACCTTTGTGGCATTGTTGTTTCCCATAAGAACTTCTTAGCCTTCATCAACATGTTCATAAGTCTTAAATAATTCTTTATTGTTGCAAACATGTACCATGGCTCCTGAGTTAAACCACCAGTCATTAGTAACTTCGTTAGAGGCCATGTGAAGTTCAGTGATCATACCAATATGCAAATCCGAAACCATTGCAACCAAGTCATTAGTTCCAAGGTCCACCATATTTGCATTATTAGTATTTTGGGCACTACCATCTTGTTTTTATTTCTTTCGAAACCAACAATCCTTTTTGTTGTGTCCCTTCTTGCCACAATTAAAGCATGTCTTTCCTTTCTTGGAATTTTCAGCCTTTAGTTTTGGAGCACCTACTGTATCGAAGTATTTTCTCTTGTTTCCACCGCTTTTATTACCTTGCTTGCTTCCCTTCAACATAATTAACTTTTGTTGCAACTTCAAAAACTTGCCTTTTAACAAGACTTTTCGTCTTTTCTTCTATCCGCAAATGTTTCTGAATTTGCTCAAGGGAGAAGTCCTCGGTAGTATGCAAAAGCTTCTTCCTATAATCATTCCAACTAGGAGGAAGTTTGGAAATTATTCCTCCGACTTGCAATGACTCAGGAACTTCCACCTTTAAGTATTTAAGTGTGGAAACAAGAACTTGTAATTCATGTACTTGATCCATTATAGACACATTATCAACCATATTAAACTCAAAATATTTCATAATAAAAAATTTGTCCACACCTTGCTTTTCGGTATTGTACTTGAACTCCAAAGCTCTCCATATTTCTTTTGGTGAAGTAATTGATGTGAACAAATCATAAAGTCGATCAGAAAGATTGTTGAGAATGTATCCCTGGCATAGTAACTCATCTTCTTCTAGCTTCTTACGTGCAACTTTTGTTGCTTCGTTATCATTCAATTGTGGGGTTGGAAGATCTTGCAAATCCAAGTCCAAGCAATATGCAATTTTCAATGCCGTCAAGAGAAACATCATTTTGTCCTTCCATTATATGAAATTTGTGCCATCAAGACTATCCAACTTCAAGTAATCTTGATTCATGACACTCTTTGAATCCATTGCGAGATATTTCCTTAAAATTGTTAGAAAAGTGGGTTCAAGTTGGATGGGTTGAGGCGTGAAAAAATCACTATCTTTAAGGAAATATTTTCCCCCACTAGTTGCTGTAGGGTTTTGACAAATTTCCTTCTAGGATTCAACAAGCCTAATGTTCTCTAAGATAACAAAATCAATAGAGAACCAAAGATGAACTTCAATTAAAAATGAATATGATAAAGATGAAGAAGAAAAGATTTGATTGTGTATTAACCATGACTTGGATGTTAAACCAGCCTTATATAGACTTAAAGACACTCATTCATAATGTACATTATTATTCCTGGCACCTCTTGGGAAAACATATGACCATTCGTGACATTTGAATTGAAAGATATGTCTTTCCATTTACACTTCTTTATTCAATTCCTTGCATTTCAATCTATTTTCCATCATGCACGCCTTTTAATGAATTATCATTATAGTTCATCACTTTATCTTATAATCGTACTTTCCCCTTAGCCGTTATACACTACCACTTTTGGCTTTTGGCACTGGAATTCGAGGGAAGTTCAGATATTTTGTATGTACTATACTTAATAATTTGTGGGTACTATACTTATGCAGGTTTATATTGCACGACTCAACATGATTTACTGTCCAAATAATTATATACAAAGAATTGTTAAATGGATATGTATTTGTAATTATATTACGGCTATTAAAGATTTGTATTAGAACAAACTATTTAAATATGGGTTGAAGAGCTACATATTATCTTGTGGGAAGAGAGAAACTCTCATAATTCTTCACAAGAAAAACTATATTTTCAAACTAGACTTTAATTTTGGTGACATTGTTGTGATCTCAGTGAGATACATTATTAGTGAGTTAGATTTATCTGAAGAATGTAAGAGATGAGACTCACTTAAAGAACGAATTTCTTATTTTTATTAATACATTTATAGTAACACATGGTATAAAATTGCAGGGTCGTCTGTTTAGTTTAGTTTAAATTTAAATTCTTATAGCATAATTAATCTAATTTAATTATAATAAATTGTAATTAGTTCATCAAGTGATGATGAAGATGGCTCCGATGAAAATAAGCATTTTCCCCTGTAGAGTAATGGATAAATAAAGGGTTTTAAGACTTTTAAGATTTTCAAAGAATCAAGACTAGAAGATGGGCTTTCCTTTGCAGCAAGGGAGAAAGCAAGGTTCCTAACCCTCCACATATGAGTCGTGTTGTTTCTGCTCATTATTCTTTCAAACAATTTCTCTGTTTTGGTTTCCTTCTTCGTCATTCCCCCCCCCCCCCCCCCAACACATGCTTGTGACAATCGTAAGTAAATGCCAAAAACAAAATCTCTTCTTACTTCAAATTCTGGGAGTCTTATATTGAAACTTTTTTAATGAAACCAACAAATAGAGAACATAAAACAAGAACAAAAGAAAGTAACTTTATGGTAGGATAAAACTTGCCTTCTCGTTGTTGTCAAGTTCTATCTACAACCAAAACCCAATTAAGTACATATGATTACCAAAATAAGCATAACAGTTTGAGATAATAATACAAAAGAAGAAAAATTTTCTTTCTCTGTAATAACCAAGTAACCTAACTTGGTGGTCAAGTTGAAAACTTCCCAGATTTTACTGCCAGACAGCAACTCCAAGGCATCTTAAGGTACAACTTATTGGAAAATCGGGTCGGAATCCAATCATGACCGGAGCGGAATAATTACAAAATTTTTCGTAATTTAGTTTCCCAAAAACTATCAATTTAATTTTATAAAATAATTAACACAGAATCAAAGCATGAATCGTAATTCGTATCTTATTCGAAAGTTTGATCTTTATCTTATTGATGCAACTCACTAAGGCAATGGAGACTTAAGGATGCCAATGGGTCCAATTACAAGGTCACGCTCCAACAATCTCAAGGCACAATTTCAGATTTATGCATAAGCTTTTGTTTCATAAGAACTTCAAAAAGTTTTGTTGATTAAGCTTGGGGAAGAGCTTAAGGAGACGCCTAAGTGTGTGTGCACATTGGATGTATCAAACCAAGAGGGCTAACACTTAGCCAATTCTCACAAACAGAAGATTAATTAAGGGGTTTGGGCTTATTTTATCTTGTAAAGGGCGTGTGGACTTCTTTTGGGCTTTGTCATGGCTGATTTGTGATAAGTGTGCATGTGCTTTATTAAAAAAGTCATGTGCATGTTTTATTTTAAGGAACCAAGTGTGTGGGCCTAGTTTAAAAACCCAATACGCCCTTCTTAAGTTAGTCTTCTATGTTTTCTTGTTTCCTTATCCCATTTGGACTAAGATTCGGCAATTTTAATTAGTTTTGAAGCCTAAATCCACGTGGGATTTGTTTTTTGGCATATTTGTTTCGAGAAAGCCTAAAATGCCTTTCTTGACATTTTAGGCTTTCTTTAGGGTTTTTAGGTTATCTTTGTTAGGGTTTGTGTTGCACAAGGGCATTTAAACCCTTGCTTTATGTGTGAACTTCATATTAAAACGTAAATAAGAAAAAAATGGAGAGAATTCGGATTCTTGCTTGTTTTACCTTAAGGATTGATTCAACTTCTCAAGTAAGTTCCTAACTTGTGGTGTTAATTCAATTCTTGCAGTCTTGATACTCTCAGTTACCAATTCTTTGCTGATTTGGGGGTGAAGGGTCATGTTAGATTGATTGAATTTAGGTATTGGGAGCAATCATTGAAACGGAGGTGATTTAGACATTGACTCTAGGTTGTTGCCATATCATCTTTGGTATCAGAACCTAGGTTTTAAATTCAATCTTTATCTTTAATTTTCTGTTTGTTCTTGATTATTATAGTTAGTTTATCATTCAAATTCCAAAAAAAAGAAAAAAGAATATCAAGATTGATAAAAAATCATCCTGATTGTGAATCTTTGTGTATTTGAGTTGATTTGCTTGCAAAATTCATCAAGATTGCTAATTCTTGCATCAAGATTCATCTTTATTATTCAAGATTCTTCAAGAACACCTCCTTCATTTAGGAAATTCATCAAGACTTGCTTTCTTGCAGTAAGAAGTTTCAAGATTTACTTTCTTGCACTCAAAACATATGTCTTTGATATAATTACTTAGCTCTCAATTCTTAGTTATTGGGGCAGATTTGAACGTTCTTTTCAATTCAGGTTTAGGGTTGAGTTTAATAGCTAGTTTTGTTTTTTTTGTTTCCATTACACTTGAATTGAGTAATCTCGTTTCATAATGCTCAGTTGGCACCCAAAAATCACTCACATGCGTTTTCTCCATCTATTATGTGTTTATTTTCGTCTTTCTTGTTTTCTTTCCATTAAATTGCATATAGTTTTGTGTTTTTTTCTTCCTTTATTTAGGTATTCTTTGTTTTTCCTTTTGAATTAAGTTGCTGTTATGCTTATTTGGTTGGTCATGATTGATCCAGACAAGTAAAACTGTGCTAGAATCTAGAGTGGTAAAAGGCAAGAGTGTGTAAGCTCATTTGAGGGTAAAAGCCATTTCCTTGAGTGAAACACGAGTGTATACATTCTGATTTAGAGAGACACATGTGAGGGAGCGTGAGAGGAGCTATTCTAACGTGTTTTTTCAGTTTTTACATCATGACCAATTCAAAGGATAGTAAAGGTAGTGAAAAAGATAAAAGGAATATTGAGGCTGATCAAAGCACATTCTTTACTTTGGAGGCTATGCAACAATAATTCCAAACGATTGAGAACTTGTTCAGGGATGTCAGTGATAAATTTGATAGAAAAGACCAGGCCATTAGTGATTTACAAAGAGAGGCTTTAACTAATGGTGCAACAAGGTGGCAAAATGCTAGGGAGCCAACTCCTGTGCACTATGAGTATGAAGATGAAAATGATGATGGGGAAGATGAAGAAGAGTGGCATAGGGTCAGAATTGGTGGAAGAGGGG
>JAOSBN010114442.1:0-10352 GCA_027563595.1 Erythroxylum suave
ATAATTATAATTAATTTAATTTTAATAAAATCAAATATCTTATATTTGATCCCCAAAGTTTCTCAAACTTTATAATTAAGTCCAACTTAATTAAATTGATTTTTCTTTTTTAAATTGCTCTTTGATGTGTGACCCATTAGGTTCCTAACAAATTGGCAATGGTTATAAATTACAATTCTAATTTTCAATTATGATTACATAAATTAAAACTCTTTTAATTTATCTTTAATTCTCTAATTAAATGATTCATAATCATAAATCGTGATTGACATCTAGCAATATGTCATGATTACCCAAATATCATCAATGTCTAAGTGATTGACTTAACCTATGCATGCATGATTATAATGTATAATTTAATACTTTTGTCATTCAATATTCTAATTGGACAAAGTATGGATATAGTGTCTACTCTTATCATCCAATCATGTTCGTTCTTTCTAATTAGTAATTGATTTATAATTGAAAATTGAAAATACCTTTTTAAATGTCAATTCACTTTAGCCAGAGAATTCCATAAATCATTACTAATCAAGAACAATAGAATATTCTCTCTAATTAGTTTAGAGTGACGAATCCTATTGACTTACTTAACTATCTACATATAGTTTATACTATATCTAATTACTACCGACTGAATTTTCCTAAGACGATTCATAAGTAGCATCAAAACACAGTAATTCCCATACTAGATACCTTAATAATCTCAAGTTTGAGGGTCAATTATATAACCACCATTATGAGATAATCCATAGACACATAAGTAATATTCCATCCAGAATTCTCATAAATCAGGTTAGTTCAGTGACTTATTCTTTAATAATCACCCACATAATCGTTTAAGTATCTCTATACTTTAATTTATGAGATCAATTACTTTCTTCATAAAAGGAACATAATGTGAGCTAGTTTTACCGTTTCAACGATATCCCATCTTGATGAAACTACAACTAGGAACATTTAGGAATAATACGTAAGTGTAAAATGAATCTCATAATTATGATCTCATCATAATTTAAAGTATATAGTAATTATTCCAAGGATTCTACTTTTAGTATTAAAACATAAAATATTAATTAAATTAATACATAAAGATAAATAAAGCCTTTGTATTAATTCAAATTAATGTCATATATTAACTTGCATCCAATTGGTTGGCTGTAAGGGTATAATGTAACAATCTCCTACTTGCACTAAAGTCAATCTCCTATGAATCTAATACCATAGCCATCCATATGTTGGTCATGCCTCTTTTGAGACAATGACTTAGTAAGAGGATCTGTTAGATTCTCTTCAGTGGGAACTCGCTCCAATGTTATGTCTTTCCACTCTACTAGCTCAGTGAAACATCCTGAGTACATGTTTAGACTGTTGATAAGACTTGGGTTGTTTGCTTTTACAATAGCATCGTTGTTGTCACAATACAATACCATGGGCTTAACAATGTTAGGAACCACACCAAGTTTAGTAATGAATTTCTTGTTCCAAACTGCTTCCTTTGCCACCTCTGACACTGAAATGTACACTAGGTACTCATTGAGTAGATAAAATATATATCACAGATAGAACTTGGTACATAGCAAAATGGTCTAAATAACCTAAAGATAGTTTTATACATCTATCATGCATGTAACCATCTATGAAGTGAATATGCATGAGAAAAAACTACATAGACCTACTGGTTGGGAACGACATAAGCCTAGCCTATTAATCACCCATTTAGTGAACATAGGTTCAAATTCCAATACACAAGATCAAAACAACATCGCATGTAAAATCAAGTCTCAAAATAAGCCAAGATAGTTATATGTGTCACCACTAGTTGGCCAAACTAATTTTCACACCTACCAATTCCATATGTTAGCTTGACTTTCATATTTGGTGAGTCCAGACTATGGTCGACAAGAGCGTCATGGCTCTAGGTGATGACTTTGTCGTTGACTAGACCTCTAGGTGTGCAATCACCTGTGAGTCTTATAGAAAGGTGTCATTACAAGGACTCGACTTTTATGTACCAGCGTTAAGGGTATAGGGGTCACTTAATCTATTGTACCTAGCACACAACTGGCTAATCGTTTCCTCACCAATAAAAAAAATCATATACAAATATTAACTATAAAAATAAGTAAGGTACCATACCATTATTTATTAGTCCAACCGATAAAATGGAACCTTTTTATGGCTCTAAGCTAAAAGAGAACATATACATGCAGCATACATGACTTGGTTATGAATATGTAAGTTTCAAAACGCTATTTCATGCAGTGAAAGTCATCTTTTACACTCCAAATACAAAGTTATTAAAAAATGTAGTTTCAAAAAATCAAACAATGTCCTTTGCCCTTCGATTTTAGGTTTGTTAAAAACAATATCATTCCTCAAAATATGAAATAAGAATATCAATTTCACTACAATTGCAAAGATTATTCAAAACCATGTCATTGATTAAATACATAAGTATAATGTCATCTATTTGAGAATCAATTTTTACTATGCATCACGTAGGTTCAAAATTCATATACAAGTCATCATGTTTGTCTTAGGATGTCTTAATCCTATTTGAGATATATGTTATCCACAACTTACCTAAAAAATGTGTACTCCCTTGACTTCAATAATCCTCGTTACGATTTCCTCGATCAATAGCTCCCGAGTCTTTATACATACAATATACAATGTATTGCTATTCAAACATGTATCTCATATGTATAAACCAACATATAAGCATATAAAAAACAAACTTTTGCATTTTCTAAGGCATTTAATGCCTTGGATCCAATCCTTACACATTTCAAAGCATAATTTTGCACATTTGTATCCAAACATAGTAGGCCACTACTCATCAATCTAAGCAAAAATTTAAGTTTACTCTAAGTATACATGAAAGCCTCTTTCCAATCTATATCATTAAAATCCTTAAATCTTAAGCCAATTTTACTTAGGCATTTCATCAAACACCTAATGTGCATGACTTTCAAGTCATATTTTTAAGACTTTGTCAAGTACTTCATGCTCCTCTCTTGTTATATAACAAGCACTTCCAAATAATAACACATTTCACTACTCCATTAAATCCAATTCCCTTCATTTAAGCCATATTACATCTTCATTTTTTTTCAATTCACATTATATATACACAATTAACACCACAGAATGCATTTAAACCATTAATTTAAAAAATATTCAAAATTTCACAAACTTTGACCAAAGAGAGTTCATTCGATTTTGGCCTAAGGAAACTTCTCCAGGATTCATTTCGTTCATCCAAACCATTTTTTGATGCATAATCAAGCATAGAGAACAACATATCTTAACACCAAACTTAAATCATAATGTTGAGAGAGATGAGAAAAATTTTACCTAAACTTTCCTTTAGTGATATCTTCCAATACTTTGAGAATTTCTCAAATCTAATGATACATTTGAGTTCCTTGACCACAAATTACCTTAGAACACCTAGGTTTGGGTTAAAGAATCAACAAAAGTGGTGAAAGGTGGGTGATGGCCAAAACTCCACTTCTCCTCCACTCTTCTCTTTTTTTTTTCCTTTCTTTTAATTAAAACAAAGTGTTTCTAATGCTTAATGAAGGGTGAACGGCCACACAATGAAGAAAGATCTAGATTATTGACTCTTCTTTGACCAAACACGGTGAAATTACCATTTTGCCCTTAGCTTATGTGAAATTATCATTATACCCTCCAAACTTTCCTAAATTTGCAGTTAAGCCTAAACTTTAAGAATGATCAAAACTTTTATTTTCATTTTTGTTCTCCAAACTTTTGAACATTGTAATTAAGCCCCTTAAATTTATAGAATTATCTCTTAGTCTTCCAAAAATTGAAAAATTACATTTAAATCCCTTAACTTTTAAAAATTGGTATATAAGCCCTTATATACATCAAATTTTCAAATTAAGCTTTCTAAGTATCTAATAAGTCTATAAATCATGTCTAATCACCTCTAAGTCATTAGAACACATTTAACTTAGCCACCAACGCCACATCCATCCAATGGGCTCGTTTTTACCTATTTAGAAGCTTATATGTCAAAAATCTCCAAGATTTCGCATACCGATGAACTCTAAGTTCAGTAAGGGCATATAATATTCTATATCACTAGCATATACATCGAATACATTTTTGAACTCATATAAAACCATGTATGTGTCAATATATAGTAATATCTCTACGAACCGACCAATATAAAAGGGCTTAGAAAATCAAGCATTATAAGTACTGCCCCCTCAAAAGAGTTTCATGCTCGAATCTTCTAAGTCGAGGTTACAAATAAGTGGTGGTGCTAATGTCTCATAGCATCCTTAGGCTCCCATGTCATCTCTTGGACTCTGTCACTCTTCCAAAGAACTTTAATCATAGGAACTTCCTTATTGCGTAACCTCTTTATCTGCTAATCCAGAATCTAGACTAGTTTCACCTCAAAACTCAGGTCTTCTCTCAGCTCCACTAGAGGTGTATCCAAAACATGAGATGGATCCAGTACATCCTTTTTGGAACACAGTATGGATACTATCCAATTTCAGTGCCAATTCCAGCTAAGATGCCACAGTACCAACGCGCTTCCACATTTGAAAATGTCTGATGTATCGAGGGTTCAACTTCCCTCAGCTCTGAAATTAGATAATACCTTTCCATGGTGATATCTGAAGGAAAACCAAATCACAAACTACAAACTCTACTGGTTGTCACCTCTTATCCTTATAACTCTTTTGATGAACTTTAGTTGTACCAACTTCATCCTAACATAGAGGTATCCTACACTTTCTTCTATAAAGTGCTTCATATGGTGGCATCTTAATACTTGTCTGATATTTATTATAAGCAAATTCTATCAAAGGCAAGTGTCCGTCCCAACTCCCTTGGAACTCCATCACACATGCTCTCAGCATGTCCTTCAGCATCTGAATAATCCTTTCCGACTGACCATCAGTCTAAGGGTGAAAATCGGTACTAAATTTTAGTTTAGTCCCCAAAGATTCCTAGAATTTTGGTCAAAATTAGGAGGTGAATCTCAGATCTCTGTTTAGTATTATAGAAACCAACACCTTGTGCAACTTTATAATCTCATCGATATATAACTTTTCCAACCTCTCTAACGAGTAGGTTGTGTGGATAGGCAGAAAATGAGCAGACTTAGTTAATCTATCCATAATAACCTAAATAACATCATGACCTTTCGATGTACGAGGTAGGCCAACTAACAAATCCATTGTTATTGTTACATGTTCCCACTTCCATTCTAGAATAAGCAAAGACTGTAACATATCTGCTGGCTTCTGATGGCTCTACCTTTATCTGTTGACAGGGAAGGCATCTGTTCACAAATTATGCTATCTTTCCCTTCATCCTTGGCCACTAATAGCTCTCTTTAAGAGTTCATTACATGGCGCTACTAGGATGCATAACATAAGCCGAATTGTGAGCTTCTTCTATGATAGCTCACCTAAGACCTTAGTCATCTGGCACACAGACTCTATCTCTGAAGACTAATAATATGTCTTCTCTAAGTTGAAACCCCTTATTCTCTTCAGATGGCAATTTCTCTTGAATAACCTTTACTTGAGATCATCGACCTGTACTCTTCTGATCTCATCAAATAGTGTTGACTGAACTTCAAACCGTGCTAGTAATGTTCTATCATTCTCAATCACTAAGAGTCCAAACCCAAGGCTCCTTATACTCATCAAATAAGTTATATAAAGATTTTGTCTAACAATTACTACCTAACAGGACTTACGACTCAATGCATCAACTACTACATTTGCTTTTCCCAGGTGATAATCAATCACTGAGTGTAGCACCCCCTTACCGCAGGGTACACACCGGGATGCCCAGAGGTCATTCTGACACATATCCTATGATAAGGGCGAGCTACTAATGATCACTACTTAAACTTCACATGGCATCATATCATTATTCATTATAAAACATCATATTGAAATCACAATATTTTAAAGACCAATCCTTTTTCCTCACTTCATTTCACAACTCGAAAGCGTACATTGTCTTCCAAACATTTACTGTATGTACATCATTCAACCTAGAACAAAAGTACTATAAGAAGGAGGAAAATATACAAGTCTATCTAAGTCTTCTAAAAATCCTAGTTGACCGACCTTTAAGCCATGACTTCTCTTGCCAAAATCACGTAGAGTCTCTCACTCGATAGAGTTGTCTCTTGGTCCTGAAAAGATAACGTTGTAATTTTGGTGAGTTTTGCGAACTCAATGAGGTAACCATCATCGATGGTCCACCCAATTCATGTATCACATTACATATAAACCACAACATTGCACATTTCATACTTCCCATTCAAATACAATTTAATTGTTCATTTGATGCATTATTTTGTTGTGACCGAGTGCCTAAACTGTACCTTAAAGGGCTCATTAATAACTGTCCCATATAGGGCTCATTAAACGTTGAGCCTAAGGCTCTGAATCACTTTTGAGCTCTAGGCTCTTTTCACACGTTGAGCTCTAAGCTTTGATCGGTGGCTACTCTGGTCACAACTCCATTATATTTCATGCATTCATGAAATGAATTACACCATTCACATTTGCATATTTTCATCCATTCTCTTTCCCATATTATCGGACCTTAGTCTGGCATTCACATCTAAATTAAGGAACACTTTATGGTCATGCATTCATGCATGGAATGTAGGTAACCTAATTAGTCATATTATATAGCATATAGGTCGTCACATTCACATGCAAGTAGCACTTCAACATCTCAATTCCCATTCATTTTCATCGGACCTTCTGTCCGAAATCCATAATCAACACAATCATTATCGTTCACAACATAAATTAAACAAGTAATAATTGAGAGAAACTATTTAGGTTACTCACAAGTTGCTCCCGAAGCTAATGCCTGGAAGTGCCCGCAACGTCAGGAAGTTAATGTTCCAACTGTTCCTCTAACAAAATAATACACACATATATCACAATCTAAACAATTATGTGTGTTCATTAATGCACATATATAGGAAAGATTATGTACAATGCATGTTCAAGACAATCCCCGGGTATCCTTCCGCCTAGGTTATCAAAACCACAGTCAAATATCTAACCTCACTTAACTAGCATTGTTCGTAGGGTTTATACCTCAACAACCCATCTAAATCAAGTTTCAAAACCTAAAGTTAGATTTCTCTCCAAACTCTAACTTTCGAATTTACTATTAATGTTAAATCAAAGAGTGCAATTTGATATTATGTGGTCCTATAAGCAAAAGGTAGACGAAGCAGAAGTAGACAAATATTCAAAACACAGACAATGGCTAAAGATAGACGGAAGCAAAAAGGCAGACGATACGTCAAAGACAAACGAAGTGTCTAAAGGCAGACGAAATCTCAACGACAGACGAAAGGTAGACGATAACAAAACATAGACGGAAGCAAAAGGTAGACGGAAGTAAAAGACAAACCAAATGTAGAAAAGCAGACGACGAGAAGTCAAAGCAGACGATAGAAGTCAAACATAAACGATAGAAGTCAAAGCAGATGATAGAAGTAAAACATAGACGATAGAAGTCAAAGCAGAAGATAGAACAATGGAAAGGTAGATGATAAACATAAACACAAGGTGGTCAACAGAGACGAAGAAAGTCAACCACAGGCGATAAGAAATACATACAATATGGAACACAGATAATTGGTCTTTACAGACGAATGTCTATGTTCCTGATCATTTTTAGGTCCCCATCAACCCTCATATAAACACCTAAGTATTCATATATGCTCAGTGAAGAAACAAAGCATTTTACCTTTCCATATCTAACTCTCCAAACTAATCTTATACATTATTTTATTCTATTTCAACTCCAAGAACCATTTCACAATGCATGACCACTAATAATTCATCAAAGCCCAAATAACACCATATCTCCAAATTTCCATCCTTTTAACACAGTATGTAAGAATACAATTATCTAAGAATGCATGTTTATGCAGTTGACAGAAAGTCATCAAATTTATTTCAAAATCTCTAATTGTAAAGGACTTATTCACTACCTTCTTGTTGAAAACTCCCAGATCTTCAACTGTCTCCAAAACCTTAATTGCATTCAAACTCTCATACTCCTTTATGAATACAATCAACTTCTGGTTTTTCTTAAGATAGAAGAAACACTTGAGTAAAGGAAATGGTGAGGGTTATGAAGAATTAGGGTTAACTCTCAGAAAGAGTTTGATGGAAAACTATGTGTATGGGGAGAAATTTGGAGAAAATGATAACAAGGAAAGAACTTAAGAAAAGTACCAACCCCTTTTTAACTCTCGAATTACTTAAACTTCTGACACATCATAAAAGTAACTTTACACTTATCACTTTCCTAAGGTCAAAGTTCTGAGTTAGTTCCTTTTGAAATAACTCCCTCTAACTTTCATCTTTACAATTCGACTATCTCCAAATCCTTATTTAATTTCTATTCTTCTTTTTCCTATTTCCCATAATACTCTATCAGTTACAAAATAAATCCTAAGTTTACCAAAATTCATAAATCTCGCAATTCTACTAACTAATAATATTTTCAATATAATTAAATTCCAAATTCACAATTTTCCAAAAATCACAATTCAATCCAATTATATTCGGAATTATTCGTGAATGCATGTACAATTAATTTCATGTGCAAAACAAATATCACTATTCATGTATAGGTGAATATCATATTATGCATGAATATATATAACTGCCTTTCTTAAATTCCCTTTAATCATTCATATTTACTATTCTAACCTTCCCATAGGTAATGTGATGTTACAACTCTCCCCTCCTTAAAAGAAATTTCGTCCTCAAAATTCTTACTTGTTTGCTCGAACAAGTGGGGATAATGCCTCTTCATATGGTCCTCTGTCTCCCAAGTTGCTTCCTCTGTTGAGTGGTTCCTCCAAAGGACTTTCACCAACGGAATAACTCTATTCCTCATCTGCTTGATCTGTGATCCCACAATTTTGATCGGCTCCTCAACATAGCATAAGTTACTAGTAACCTCAATCTCCTAAGCTGGTATCACATGTGTCAGATCTGATCGGTATCTTCGGCGCATACTCACATGAAACACATTATGCAATTGAGACATCTCATTCGGTAAAGCTAGCTTATAGGCCAAAGGTCCAATCCTCTCAATGATCTCATAAGGATCAATGTACCTAGGGCTCAACTTGCCCTTTTTACCAAATCTCAAAACTCCTCTCCAAGGTGACACTTTCAAGAACACCTTGTCTCCCACACTGTACTGCATATCATGTCGATGTTGATCCATATAACTCTTTTGCCTATCTTGAGTTACTTTAATTCGGCTTTGGATCAATTTCACCTTATCCACTGTATCTTGTATCAACTCGGGGCCTTCAACCATTCTTAAGCCCTCTTCATCCCAATATAATGGTGACCATCACTTTCTACCATACAGTGCCTCATATGGTGCCATTTTGATACTACTATGGTAATGATTGTTGTAGGCAAATTCTATTAATGCCATGTATTGATCCCAAGCTCCCCTAAACTCCAATACACACGCCCTGAGCATATCTTCCGATTTCTTGATTGTCCTCTCATTCTGTCCATCTGTCTGAGGATGAAATGATGTACTGAAGTTCAACTTAGTACCCATAGCAAACTGCAAGCTCCTCCAAAACCTCGAGGTAAATCTAGGATTCCTGTCCGATACAATAGACACCGGAACCCCATACAATCTCATCACCTCATTAATATATCGCTGAACCAATTGATCAAGTGAATTATTTTCTCTTACTGGTAGGAAATGGTCCAACTTAGTCAACTGATCCACTATCACCCATATAGCATCATTCTGCCTAGGAGTCTTAGGCAACCCTATGATGAAATCCATAGTAATCCGTTCCCATTTCCACTCCGGAATGGGCAACGAATGGTGCTTTCCTACCGAAGCCTGGTGCTCAGCTTTAACTTGCTGGCAAGTCATACATTTAGCTATATACTTCACCACTTGCTTCTTCATTCCAGGCCACCAGAAATGCTGCTTGAGTGTTTTATACATCTTGGTAGTACCAAGATGCATAGTATAGGAAGCCATATGAGCTTTCTCAAGAATCTCCCTTCTCAATTCATCTACATTAGGCACACACAGCCTCTGTTTCAGCCATAATGTCTCATTCCTCAATTCAAACTCAGAATCTGGATTCATCTTTACTTTCTCCATCAGCTTCTCCATATCGGGGTCTTTCTTCTATACTTTTCTGATTCGATCATGTAACATTGGTCTAAGCTTCAATGTAGCAATCAAGGCCTCATCATGCTCTAGATTTAACTCCACATTCAGAGCTCTCAAATGAATCAAATTAGGTA
>JAOSBN010114443.1:0-10351 GCA_027563595.1 Erythroxylum suave
ATTCCGTCGCTAGTTTCCGACGGTCTTACTGCCGTCGGAAATATTCCGTCGCTATTTGACGATTTTCTTGTAGTGATATCTTTGTTATGTTCTTGATGACAATTTATTCCCTCTCTGCCTTACTTCCTTGATAGTTTCTACAATATTCAGAAACAATGTGGTTGTTTCTTTTTTTAGAAAAACGTTGTGTGTCGATAGAAACATATGATTCACCTTATATATGTTTTTGTTGAAGATGGGTTGATTAAAGGAAAGAGGGAAAGGGTCTTGGATCCATTTAAGCCCAACTCTTTTAGACCTAATAACCATGATCTTGGGCTATTTCCATTAGATACAAATCCATAAGTTATATGGGTCACCAAAATTTCTTACAATGATGTAGTAGTTTTTACTTGATTCTCGTGAATATCCATTTTGCGATTCTCCACTCTCACTAATTTGATCATTTTCTATAAACCAAGCATTACCAGACTTAACTTTTCTCGTACTATGGCTAAGACAGTAAAATCTGTACCTTTTTTACTTTTCAGGATAGCCGATGAAAAAACCACTAACAGTTCTCGCATCAAGCTTCTTCTCATGTGGATTATACAGCCTTACTTCTGCCGGACAATCCCAAATATGAAGGTGTCAAAAACTAGGTTTCCTTCCTATCCACAGTTCATAAGGTGTCTTAGGAATTGCTTTATTAGGAATCCTATTAAGTAGATACGTAGTAGTCTTTAATGCATGCATTCACAATGATAACAGTACAGTACTCTAACTTAACATACTCTTAACTACATTTATAAGAATACAATTTTGCCTTTCGGTTACACCATTTTGTTACAGTGTACCAGGCATTGTGTATTGTGCACATATGCCTTGAGTTGCAAGAAACTTTGCAAATGGACCTGAAAAATTGTCCAATTTAATCAAAATTTTCATAATATTTGCCACCTCTATCGGACCCTACTATCTTTACTTTTTCATCTAACTGCCTTTCTACCTCATTAACGAACACCTCTATGATATCTACAGACTGAGATTTTTCATGCAACAGATAAATAAAACCATATTGTGAGAAGTCATCAATAAAGATAATGAAATATTTTTCACCGCTTCAAGAAAGAAGGTCGAAAGGACCACAAATGTCAGTGTCTATTAATTCCAGTAATTCATTACTTCTTGTACTAGATGCTTTGATATATGTTTGGTTTGCTTGCCTTTAATACAATCCACACATATATCCCAATCATTAAATTTCAATGGAGGTAAGATTTCATTTTTCACTAACCTTTGTACTCTTTCTTTGGATATATGACCTAATCGTTTATGTTGGATCCCGTTTCCGGAACCCAACTCTTGATCGGAACAACATAATAATCCGACCATTAAATCGGAAATATCATAATACTCTCCAATCTTTACCTCATCATACTCTTTAATACATTACTTACAACCAATTTTCAACATTTACTTTTCAATACCCTCAAAACAAAAGATTTTTACAAAGCCAAACTGGCCTTTTAAGTCACAATACATCAATGTCTCAACATCCCAAAATACATAAGATACTTGAACTTAACAATACTTGAAACGCAACTAAAGCTTCATAATTACAAAATCTAGCTCATAATACAAAAATATACATAATCGGATTTAGGCCTTGACTTTCTTTCATTTCATCTTTTGCTCATCACCTGGACATGGGGACAGGAGGGGGTGAGCTTAAAAGCTCATGGGTAACAAGCTTATAACGAATAACAAAAAAAATCATTTTCAAAACTCATTGCATTTTACATTTTAGAAACCGTAGTAATTTTGCATGACAAATCAGCAATTACTTTTTCTCAAAATTCTCACTTTATCAAATAATTCATGAACAATCATAAGTCATGTATGCATCAAACTTATCATGAACACATATGCACAACAATGGCTCGAGGGTTTTGTGAAACAGAACAGAGAAACCGAAGTTTACTCCGTGAACGGAACGAATCCACTTTTGAATCTCATGGGCGACAAGCGGGCAGTCGAGAGAAGGCTCTTGTCAACGTGTACGTGACGAACAGAAAAGTTCCACTCTTGCCTAAACAGAAGTACATATTCTTTTAATCATATGCTCAGAGTTTCATATTTGTCTATCTTTTCATTTAAACAAAATGCCATGACATGTTCCAATGGCATAACTTGGTCATATATCTTTTCAAAAAGAAACATTTTAAAAATATTTTCATAAATCAATATCCCAAATCATAACCAAAACATGTAGCAAACATATACCACTTTCACAATTTACTCAAGAAGCAAATATATGTAACACTTATGATGCAATTTAAAATCATTAAACTTTCTTGAATCAAAGAACACATTTAGTAGCTTATTTACTTTATTATAAACATATACCTACCTTGATTTCCTTGCTTATATTCTTACTCAAATATGCCTCTTTTCTTGTTCCTCTTGCCTCTTTGATCCCTTTATACAATAACAAATATCCCACTCAATTAGGGTTTTCTATTGAAAATCCCTCAAGCGCAATCATTGAAATTGGTTCTAGAATATTTAAACCCAAACATTTTCCAAACTTCATGGACTAAAATTCTTTCAAAAATACAAAAGTCCCAAAATGATTTTACCTTCATTCTTCACCAAATGAAGGGATCCTTAGCTCAATTAAAAGCTCTTTTTTTCCTCTTCCTTTTTCTCTTTTTGGACAGCTTCAAAATCTTTCTTGAGAACTAAGAAAAATCAAATCATAGCTTGTTTTCTCTTCTCTCTCTTTCTCTCTCATTTTCGAAATTCTCTACTGCTTATCCTTCCATTCACGTTTTTCTTCTTCATTTATAAGCAAGACAACACTTCTTCTTCCAATTATGCCCTTACTGATTGAGAATTGTCCCAATTGCCCTTCCATTTATGCCTTATGTCTTTTATACTTAAATGTCTTGCCAACAGTACCCTTGAACATTCTGACATAACACTTTATTCTAGAAAAATCTTCTCTATTGTCTTACATCTCCAATGGTTCAAGAATCAAGTCACTTGAGTGTCTAAAGAAGAAGTTATGGCCAGAAGAATCAAACAAGATTTCGTCCTCACTTATGCTGAACTTTTCTCGGACAAATGGCATGACTTTCACTAGAGAGGTTGGATTAAGATCATCTTAAGATGATTTCAAAGAGGACTTATAGGTCTACAACTTTCATGAAGACCTTAGGAACAAATTCTATCATCTAGAGGGTCAAAGATGGACCAGACGATATGAAATGAATAGTATACAGAAGAAGAGGTTTCAGTCACTTAAACAGAAAGCAGACGAAACAATAATAAGAAGAAGCAATAAGGCAGACGAAATCCAAAACACAGATGAAGTGTCAAAAGACAGACAATAGGTTCAAACAAAGCCAAATAATAAGGCAGAAGAAATTCAAAACACAGACGGAGTGCCGAAAGACAGACGAAGTGCTAAGACATAGACGAAGACCAAAACATAGACGGAGTGTCAAACCATAGACGTTACGTCAAAACATAGACGAAGCGTCAAACATAGACGATAGGCAAAGTCAAACACAGACGAAGCAGAGCATAGACGATAGGATGTCAAACACAGACAATAGCAAAGTCAAACATAGACGATAAGTAAAAGACAGACGGGGTGCCTAAAGACAAACGAAATGTCAAAAGGCAGACGAAGCGCTTAAAGACAGACGGAGTGTCAAAAGGCAGACGAAGTGTCAAAAACGTAGACAATAAATAGAACACAGACGATAGGCAAAACATAGACGATTCCTTGCGTCTGTGTTATGACGTCATCATAGATGATAAGAGGTCAAAGCAAAGTCAAACACAGACGATAGGCAAAACACAGATGATTCCTTGCGTCTGTGTTATGACATCATCGTAGACGATAGGAGGTCAAAGCAAAGTCAAACACAAACGATAGGTAAAATACAGACGATTCCTTGCGTCTGTGTTATGACGTCATCACAGACGATAAGAAAACATAGAAGAGGCAAGACATAGAAGAAGCAGAAAGGCATAAGGTACTTCTTCCTTTATGAGGGCCATAACTTTCAGCTCAAATGACCAAAAATTTCATGCTATATATCATTGAAAAGCTAAAAAAAAGATCTACAAATTTCTTTTGTCGAAATCAGCCTAGATTAATACAAAATTTCCCAATCTTTCTTTAACACAATTCTTACCAAGATCACCTTTTCTACTTCATTTATTCCTCATTCTAATCTCCATTTCAAATCAATATCATCCATAATGAACTTTTAATCCATGATAATCATGAACACCAATAACCGAACAGACACATATGTACATATTCTTCATCAACTTTCTACAAAAAATCAATTTCATTTTTGTTTTTATTTTACTTCTACCTTTCACCTTAATTTTTCTCATTTCAAAATCTCTTGTCCACAAAAACTCCAAAGCAAAAATATGAATCCTTTTACATTTCTCATTTATTAGTTCTAGTCTTCTAAGAAAAATTCGGAGTCCAATAACTCCCCCCTTAAAGAATTTCGTCCTTGAAATTCACTTGAATAATTTCTTTCAATTGATCACAGTCAAAAGACTCACTCGGTCTATAAATCAGTCATTTGTACCATCATAATCTTTCAGTACTTTTATCGATTATCTCAGTCTCGTATTCAATTTTCTCAACTCAATAATTACCTCAACTTCAATGATCTATATTCCTATACATATACTATCTCCAAACTTTCAAGGCAATCACTACCGTAGTAGTTCTAGATCATGTATTGAATAATCAACTCATAGGACTTTAGTCGTCTCCCTACATATGAAATCACGTTATTACGTTGCATTGTATTTTATCCAATTATCTTATATAACATCATGGTAAACTATAAAATCTCCAAATTCAACCAATATAATTAACATCGGTGTTATAACTCCTCAAAATTGTTTTTCCATCCACGATATGTAAGATTAATCTCAATGTTAAAAAATATTCTCTTCACTTTTCAAATACACTCCAAATATCCTCTATGATCATAATCACAGATTGATCAATTCCACTTGGATCACTTTAATCTTCAATACCATAATACTGTTGGGGCATTTGTTAACTTGAACAAATGTTTCCAAAGCTCCATATGCCCATGATTAGTTCTTATAATTTCTTAAATAACTAATTCTTTATTTCTTAATTAAGTTAACATTGTCTCACCTTATTTTCAATTTCCCAATTGGCTTCCTTTCTCGAATAACTTTCTCAATTCATTCGATTTCCTATGATTTTGCATTGAATTATTCTACTATCTGCTCATTCATACCAATTTCTCCACACATTTCAATTTGTTTTCAATCTTAACTTCCTGTGTTGATAACACATTTATCAAAGTCTAATTTATATCTTCTGCGCATATTCGCATAGAATATAATATGAACCTAAGTTCTCCTCACATTAGCGATAGTGTCACCTCAAATTCACAAATCCACTCACATAGTTAGATACTTTTTCATCAAACAAAAATACATACACTCCCAGTAGCATATTCTACATTTTATGCTTGTATTTACCTCAGGAATAGGACTCCAATAGTCACTTTTGAATCATTACATGTTCATTTCTGATTTGTTCTTTTATTGATTATTCTTAATATAAACTACCTGATTTGCTTAACCAAATTCAAAGCAATTCTTCTTCGAAAGAAGATTTCTTGCTACAATCATCTATACTATTCTTCCATCTCGTTACTCTAATTCATCTCATGATCTTTAACTATAGGAATCATTGATAATCTCTTATCCATGTCTAAATATATGTCTCATATTACTCAATCATATTATTCACCAATTTAAGCACATTATCAGATATGTACTCATAATAACTGTCAACATAACCTTTAGAACCTCTACATATATCACTATCCTTTATTTCCATACATACATTCTTAATCAATTTAGGAGCATGAACATAGCCATCTTAGAATTCAGATCTCAATTTCACTAACACAATCCTACACTTGATCATAAATTTTCGAGTTCAACCTTCCAATTCTACTTTGCTTGTACACCTTAAATCTTGTCATTTTCACCTTGTCTCTATCTCTTCTTCAGTCAAGTCATGGAAATATTTTCACATCCGTATCAATTTAAGCACATATCCACAACAAAATTTCCGTCACCATATTCCCTAACATAAGCACAAATACTCAACCTATGTCTAACATATTGGACCACGTCATATTTCCTATGGCTAAAATATCCACAAACTTTCCTTACCACAAACTCTACCAAGGCAACATTTTTCTCACTAATTCTAGGGGCCCGAACTCTTAACAATCGCTCTTGTGGTTGACACATATCCAAACTGTTGGCCATGTAAGATCCTAATACTGATGCTCTGATACCACAAATGTGGAATCCCGTTTTTAGAACCCAACTCTTGATCGGAACAACATAATAATCCAACCATTAAATCGGAAATATCATAATACTCTACAATCTTTACCTCATCATACTCTTTAATACATTACTTACAACCAATTTTCAACATTTACTTTTCAACACGCTCAAAACAAAAGATTTTTACAAAGCCAAAATGGCCTTTCAAGCCACAATAGGACGTCAAACAAAGACGAAGCGGAACATAGATGATAGGAGGTCAAACAAAGACGAAGCGGAACATAGATGATAGGAGGTCAAACACAGATGATAGCAAAGTCAAACATAGACGATAAGCAAAAGGCAGACGGAGAGCCTAAAGACAAATGAAGTGTCAAAAGACAGACGAAGCGCCTAAAGACAGACGGAGTGTCAAAAAGCAAACGAAGTGTCAAAAACATAGACGATAAGTAGAACACAGATGATAGGCAAAACACAGATGATTCGTTGCATCTGTGTTTTCCTTGCGTCTATATTATGACGTCATCACAAACGATAGGAGTTCAAAGCAAAGTCAAACACAGACGATTCCTTGCGTCTGTGTTTTCCTTGCGTCTGTGTTATGACGTCATCACAGACGATAGGAGGTCAAAGCAAAGTCAAACATAGATGATTCCTTGCGTCTGTGTTATGACATCATCACAGACGATAGGAGGTCAAAGCAAAGTCAAACATAGACGATTCTTTGCATCTGTATTATGACGTCATCACAAACGATAGGAAAACATAGAAGAGGCAAGACATAGAAAAAGCAAAAAGGCAGAAGGTACTTCTTCCTTTATGAGGGCCATAACTTTTAACTCAAATGTCCAAAAATTTCATGCTATATATCGTTGAAAAGCTAAAAGAAACAACTTTCTTTTGCCTAAATTAGCCTAAATTAATACAGATTTTTCCAATCTTTCTTTAACACAATTCATACCAAGATCACCTTTTCTACTTCATTTATTCCTCATTCTAATCTCCATTTCAAATCAATATCATCCATAATAAACTTTTAATCCATAATCAATCATGAACACCAATAACTGAACATACACATATGTACATATTCTTCATTAACTTACTACACAAATTCAATTTTATTTTTGTTTTCATTTTACTTCTATCTTTCACCTTAATTCTTCTCATTTCAAAATCTCTTATCCACAAAAACACCAAAGCAAAAATATGAATCTCTCTACATTTCTCATTTATTAGTTCTAGTCTTCTAAGAAAAATTCGGGGTCTAACATTTTAGGCCAAAAAATAGAACATTCATTTTATGAACTATGTTTACTTCCTATAATATGATCAACATGAAACAGAGATTCAGCAAAATCAACATCAAGATTGAAACGATATAAACAATCAATTAAAGTACTAGAACCATAATAGTAATTGTGTTTATACAATGAAAAAACATCGTTTCTAATATTCAATTAAAATCCTACGTCATCCAACCTTGCAATAGAAACTAAATTCCCAGCACATTCAGGAACATAAAGACACTTTTCTAGATCTAGATAACACCCAGTGTCCAAGATCAATTTGTACGTCTTAATGCCCTCTATTCGTGCCTTCATTTTGTTCCTCACATATAAGAACTTTTTAGTTCCGTTTATGGTTTGGATTGAAAAGAATCCCTGTTTAACTTGTAACACTTGAGCAGTTACACCAGAATCTAACCACCAGGCATTATTAGGCACTTCAGTAAGATTTGATTCAAAACAAACTGAGACATAGTATGTACCTTTCTTTTCGAACCAAGCCTTTCTTTTAGGACAATACTTCTTGAAGTGGCCAAGCTTCTTACAGAAGTGACACCTCTTATCTTTATGGATTTGGCCCTAATTAACTTTACTGAGAGCTTTGTCCATATCTTTGCCTTCCTTTTCTGGTTTGTGCTTGCTACTACTAGCTCTTAGATGAAATGTGAAAAGAACAAAATGTTCCTTCGTTTTCTTCAATCCCCCTTCCTCCTGAACTAACTTGACCTTAATTTCTTGAAGGTTCCATTTTTCTTTAATGGTGCTGTAATTCACTTGGAAATGACCAAACTCTAGAGGAAGTGAGTTGATAATGAACTATACCAGAAAGGACTCACTCACATCCATATCCATAAATTTCAGCTTTGCAGCTAGGTTTTACATATACGTTACATGATCATGAATGGACTGTAACCAGTCAAACTTCTTGGTCATTAACTCACTCATTAAAGTCCATACTATGGACTTTAATGAGTGAGTTAACGACCAACTATGGACTTGCCTATACCACATTAGGAGCATTCCTTAAGCTTTAACATGAACTCCTTTGCATTATCCATTTTAGGCATTGATGACTTCACATTTTTTAAGATTGTCATTCGCATCAAATTCAAACTCATCTTGTTAGATAATTCCCAAGCCTCATAATAAGAATTGTCAACTTCAGAACTAGTCTCAGTTATGGCTGTGGGCCTTGCTTTTGAAACTATGACCCAAGTCCACATCCATTGCGCCCCGTTGGAACTAGATCTGTTCAAACCAATTCACATAATTCAGACCATTGAACTTGATCAAGTCATTTCTTAAGGCGAATAAATTAGTAGATGCTGTAAATACAACATAAAGCCCACACATTAATGCTTTGAGTGGACCTAAATGGATTCAAACTAATAATAAACTTTGATTATGCATTTAAATTCTCTCTTGGGTGAAATTTAAATACATAGTTGTAATCTATCATGATGCAAATATAGTTAACTATAATAGACAATCAATCATATTCTAGTCAATATGTATGTTATCTTTGGATATTCAATCATATTAACCGAATATGTTGATAAAGTACTTTTAATATCATTAATTATAAGTAATGGTCCATCTTTGGGTGACCTCCTAACGTTATAATTAATAATCTCAAATGTTCAGTTCAACCTTTATGTCATTTTAATAGCATCATATCAACATGAACAACTGAAATATTCATGATTAAATGTTTAATATTTTCAAGCTAGGCCACTTTGGTGACTAACAAGCTTTCCATGCAATAAACATTAATTGGACAATTATTGTATATGACAAATTTAATTTAATTAGTTTGGTCACTTTGGCAACTAACAAACTATTCTAAAATACCATTATGTCATATAATACATTCAACACATAATAGGAAAATTTAATTCAAAACATTGCATAATATAAAATATTCAATGTATGAAATAAAAATCGTATAATATGGCACTGATTTTTAATATTATATTATGTATAGAAAATAAATCAATTATAAATTAAATAATCCATTATGAACCATCACAAAATTGATTTAATTAGGTTAAAGTCCATAATTTAATTACTTAAAAATTAAGGATGCATAATAAAACCCAAATTTAAAAGCCATAAGGTTAGGCCAAAATCATTTAATAAGCCAATATTATCCTTTCATGGCCCAAAGTCCAAAAATCAGCCCAAATATGAGTTTTGGGCAGAGGAAGCCCGTTTAGCGTGAGCACGCGCCAGCATCTACTCACTGTTTATGCAGTGGCTGTGCACGCCCCCGTCACTGCCTATTTGTGTCAAACAGGGCGTGTCTTCTTCCAAACGCTTCCTGCTTCTTAGTTTTTCATTTCATTTCTCTTTTTTTTCTTTCATGGGTTTGTTTCAAACCACAAGCTATCCCAAAGTTGTTCTTTCATAGGTTTTCTCCATACCACAGTTTCTAAAATCTTCTTTCATCATCCAAAGGAGCAACGCAGTTTTGTTTGTTTTGCTTTACTTTCGTTTCTCTTGTCATAGTTGTTTACTCTCATTCTAAACCATAACAAAAACATGTCTTTTGTTTACAGATATTGAAACAGAAAACTTGAAATTGTCATGCCAAAATCATCAAGACATTTACAGGTGTTTAGTCCAATTCATATAGGTATTTAGGTCATATTTGCATTCATTTTGCATATTCATTCATTCATTTTAGTAGC
>JAOSBN010114444.1:0-10350 GCA_027563595.1 Erythroxylum suave
GGCCATAACTTTTTGCACAGCCCTCCGATTGACCCCATTTTCGAAGCGATGGATTTCTAAGAGATTTTTCTAACTTTATACATCTAATTTATCAGTTTTCTGTTTTCTTTGAAATAGCATTTTTTGCCATAACTTCTTCATCTCTAATCCAAATTGAGCGTTTTCAGTGGCGTTGGAACTGTGAGAGCATAAGGAACATATTTTAATAAACAAGTTTCCCCTATTGTGGTGAATTATGGGTCTTCTATGCTTATGTGTGCTTGTGTGGTCCGAATGTTGGGCCTCGGCGACGGGGTCCAACAAAGGCGGTATATCTTCCCTTGTTAAAGGAATTGGCCAGATTGAAGGTGACATTGAGGCAAGTTGAATTTGGTGGTATATTGGATAATTTTGAAATAAGGCCAGTGTTGAATGATAAGATTAAGGAATTGTAGGAGCAAGATGAGTACTTACGCAAGCGTAGAGAAGAAATCAAAAATGGTAAGCCTTTGGAAATAGAAGTGAGAGAGGATGGATTGATGGTGGTAGGCAACAGATTACGTATTCCAAATATGCAAGAGATGAAGGATGAAATTCTTGATGAGGTACACAATGCTCCATATGCAATGCACCCGGGGAGTACAAAAATGTATAGAGATTTAAAAGAACATTTCTGGCGGAGAAGAATGAAGAAAGATAAAGTAGAACATCAAGCACCTTCCTGTAAGCTTAAACCTTTGACTATTTCGTAATGGAAATGGGAAAATAATACAATGGATTTCTTAATGGGATTACTAAGGACCAACAGGAAGCATGACGTAGTATTTGTGATTGTGGATAGAATAACCAAGTCAGCACATTTCTTGTGTATCAGACAGACAAATTCTCTGAATGCCTTGGCCAAGAAATACATAATGAAATAATCAAACTTCATGGGATTCCAAGTTCCATAGTCTCTGATAGAGATCCCAAATTCACCTCGAGATGGTAATTTAGTTCCCAAATTGCAAGAAGCTTTAGGAACTAAATTACATTTTAGTATAGCCTTTCATCCACAAACAGATGGTCAATCAGAGAGGATAATAAGAACATTGAAGGCAATGTTAAGAGCTTGTGTTATGGACTTCAAAAGCTCATGGGATGATCATTTACCTTTAATTGAGTTTGCTTAAATAATTCCTACCACTCAGGAATTCAAATGGCACCTTATGAAGCCTTGTATGATAGGAGATGCAAAACTCCTATTTGTTAGGATGGGGAAGGTGAAAGGAGACTTTTAGGGCCTGAGTTGGTACAAGTTATGGTTGATAAGATTCAATTGGTGAAGCAGAGATATAAAGTAGCTCAAGACAGGACGAAGAACTACACGGATGCGCATAGAAAGAAGATGGAATATGAAGTGGGAGACAAGGTATTTCTTAGAGCCTCTCTATGGAAAGCGATTTTAAGATTTGGTAAAACAGGCAAGCTCAATTCAAGATACATACGCCCTTATGAGATTATTGATAAGATTGGGGCTCTAGCCTACAAGTTAGCTTTGCCACCAGAATTATCTAAGATTCATAATGTCTTCCATGTATCAATGTTGAGAAAATATCAATCGGATCCTTCACACATATTCCAACCTTCAAAGATTAAATTAAGAGAAGATTTGACTTATGAGGAACAACCAGTAGAGATTCTAGATTCAAATGAAAAGGTCTTAAGAAACAAGACTGTGAAGCTAGTTAAAGTCTTATGGAAGAACCATGCAAGACAGGAGGCAACATGGGAGGCTTTAGAAGCAATGAGGGAGAAGTATCCACACCTCATTGTAGACTCAGGTAAGAATTTCGAGGATGAAATTCTTTAAGGGGAGGAGAATTGTTGGACCCTAAATTTTTTTAAATTTTTTATTATTTATTGATTTATTTATTTAGTTATTATTTTTAGAATTTAGTCCATGATTTAGTAAGCATAAGTAGAAACTAAAATTATAAAAAACTTGTTGTGTGGGTAAAAGAGATAGCATTTCATTCGTCATGTGCACATTGACCTAAATCCTTTCGTCACGTGCACATTGACCTAAATCTTTCTCCTAGCTGCCGCTTGTGGCACATGAGCTCCAAAAAATGGACTCATTTCATTCATGGTGTAAACTTCGGTTTTGCCATTTCGTTCCATGGGATTCTCTAAAGCCCTTATATGTGTGCATTTCACTTTGATTTTTCGAACATGATATACGATTGAATGTTATGTTTTGATGGTTGAAAAAAATACATGATTTGATTTATGTGATAACCTGTTTTCTATGAGCTTGAACTATGGATAATTTGATTGTTAGATTAAAATGTGATATAAATATATGTATATGCTTGGTTGTATGTTTGGCTCATTACCAATGGCTATCAACGTATTAGCCACTAAGCTTCACAGCTCACCCAATTACTTTTCACTCCTCAGGTATAGAACAAGCTGCTCATTAATGCTTGCAAACGTCGGCAAACTCCAAGAAATATATCTTTTGTAACTAAGTTAGTTGGTGTTAGACCCCAAAATTTTTAAATTTTTTAAATTTTTATTTATTTCTTTATTTAATTAGTTGTTTCTTTTTAGAATCTAGTCCATGATTTAGCAAGCATAAGTAGAAACTAGAATTATGAAATAGAAGTGTTATAATTAAGCTAGAGTATAATAGCATACTATGGTGTTTAATAGACTAAAGGAGCCAATAGGCATTACATTAAATGTAAAAGGATAAAATTGGGAAAGATAAGACAAAATTAGTCTTGAAATGATAAAGAAGAGAGAAAAACGTGGGGAAGAAAGAAAGAAGAAGAAGAAAACGTGGAGAAGCTAGGAAAGAAGAAGGAAAATCGTGGAGAAGGAGAAAGAAGAAGAGAGAAGAGAAATCAACTTGCTCTAGGTAACCTCCATCATCTTTTCTTCTTGTTTGGGTACAAAAGATATTAGACAAATGAGTTGTATTGGAATTAAAAGGAGAAAGAGGAGAAACCCATTTTGATATTCATGGATTTCTAAACTAGGTTTTAGTTTTGCTAGCTTAGATAAACTACGGGTAGGTTGAATCGAAGCTCAAATTCATTATTTTGATTATTGAAGTTTTATAGGTTTTCTATTTGAACATTGGTTTGAATGAAAATTGGTTTGTTTGAAGGGAACCAAGAAAATCCCATACAAGAGCAAGAAGAAAAGCAAACTTGAGTTTGGATTTCCAACCAAATTAGGTGGGTAATATTTGTATAGTTATTATGGAAATGGTCAAATTTTTTATCTATGTGTGTATGTTTGATTGCTTGATTTTGAATTGTAGTGTTTGTTGGAAAAATGCACTTTGATTCATTATCTTGTTATGCTTGAAAGATGTTATGACATTTGTTATAATCAAAAGAGAAAATAGCATAACGAGCATGAAAATATGAATATGTGATGGAATTAATTGAGCACAAAAGTTACTAGTGTTTGGGCAAGAGAGATACCATTTCATTCGTCACGTGCTCATTGAATTTAAGCCTTCTCCCGGCTACCCGCTGTTGGCATATGAGCTCCTAAGAAATGTACTCATTTTGTTCATGATGTAAACTTCGGTTTCTCTATTTGGACCCATGGGATTCTCAAGCCATTTGTTATGCATTCATTTAAATTGTTAAGCATGCTACACAATTAAGAGTTATGTTTTGATGGTTAATTATTCATGATATGTCTTATGTGATAACATTTTTTTTAACTATAAGTCTTTGAGCTAGAACTTTCGATGATTAAATTGCTACATTAAAATGAGATATAGATGTATAGATATATATATATATATATATATATATATATATATATATATATATGTTTGATTGTGTGGCTATAAATATATTAGCCACTAAGCTTCATAACTCAACCTATTATTTTTCACTCCTCAGGTGCAGAACAAAATGGTTGTTAATCCTTAGAAGACATTGGCAACTCCAAGATAGCTACATCTAGTAACTAAGTTAGTTCCACAACTATTTTTAGGTAGCGTTATGAGCATATCAAACATGAGCATCCATTTGTATTTTGTATTAAGTTATTGATGTGGTTGTTGATATGTAACTAAAGCTATGTTTAAACTCCATTTTGTTTTCGTAATGAGATTAAGAATTTAAGAATATTCTTTCTATATGTGCATGTTTATCTTTTGGTTGAGTTGTTAATGGTTGTTGAAATTGTATATACAAATTAGTGTCGGATTGTTGGGTCAGGGTTGCGGATTAGAAGGTTTCACCACAGTAAAGCTAGACTCGGTCGCGGCGAACCTTTCCCAAAAGGTGCTTTTGGCTCAATCTTGTAACTGCTCCACAACTTATTTTTGAAGGGTGAGTTTACTCAACCATGGAACTTCGTCACGATGAAGCCAGACATTGGCCGCGGAGAACTTTTCCCAAAAGGTCCTTGGAAATATTCCCTAGTTTCATCGTGGCGAAATATTTAGTGTGCCATGGCGAACCCGTCAGCTCTGACGCTGAAATTTTCCTTACAAATTGAAGCTTTCAACTTCCCTCTTACATAATTGTTACTCGACTGTCTCAAATTTTCACTTTAGGATAAGTAACGAGACCCGGGCCCAACAGTCGGAATGCTTTAGGTAGCTTTGAAAGCATATCAAGCATGAGTATTCACGTTGTGTTTTTGGATTATACTATTGTTTTAACTCTTAATATGTTATTGAAGTTATGTATAAACTCTGCTTTTTTTTTAAAGATGAAACCCTGTTTTGTTGAGAGATGACAGTAAGAGTTGAAGAATTTCCCTTTCGTAAATGTGCAGAATTTTCTTCTTGTTGATTGTAACTTAAGGTTGGAAATAAAATGATATATTGTTGGATAGCCTTTGGATAGATTTTTCTTAAGTAAATAGATGTATTGGGAGTTTTGTATGTATAGATTGTGTTTATTGGATTCGGCTCTTTTGTTTTTATGAGAATGTCTAATAGGCAGTAGAGGAATAAAGGGATAGAAATTACGCCCTGAATTATATGAATAAACTATATTGATATAGGAAGAATTAGACAAAGTTGTCTACATGAAAGTTGTAGTTTACTCTTGTAGCTTTTTAATGACATAAATTTTGCAATTTTTAGAGATCGGAGTTGAAAGTTATGAAGATTAGAATTGGGAGTGGTAGAGTCTGGGTGCACGATTACGCACAAGCACGATCATGACCGACCGCACCATTCATGGAATTGCACAATCGTGCTCACTATTCATGGAATTCAATGATCATGCTCTTGAGAAGCATGGTCATGCTTTCTCTTACATGATCGTGCATCTTAAAGCACAGACATGCATTTTGTGCACAACCGTTCACTTCTTTGCCTGCTAAATTATTTTTTTTATATGTTCTTTTATTATTAGGTGCTAATTGTGACCCTTGTATTTGTATTTTTATTTTTATTTTCATTTTCATTTAAAAAGAGAAACCCCCAATTTTTAGTGTTTTGTCGGCCTAAAATAAAGTTTTTAAGGATTCCTAGGCTTAGAAAATGTTGTACTATAAATTATTATAATGCATGTTAAATTATTTATATTGTTGAATTAATTGTTTGTATTATTACATTGATTGATTGCATTGAATGACATGCATATCATGCATGTATGTAGAAAATA
Source organism: Erythroxylum suave (assembly GCA_027563595.1). Taxonomy (NCBI): domain Eukaryota; kingdom Viridiplantae; phylum Streptophyta; class Magnoliopsida; order Malpighiales; family Erythroxylaceae; genus Erythroxylum; species Erythroxylum suave. The sequence goes on from JAOSBN010114444.1 coordinate 5,616, forward strand.
AATTTAAAAGGAAAAGTAGGTTAAATGATAATATTTTATTGAAGGGGTAAAATGCCACCTAGTAGAAGAACACGAGGAGTTTTACAAGGATCTGCTGCACCTAATTCTCCACTAAGAGAGGAGGGTACTGATAAGTCGAAAGCCCCAGTAATTGCTGAGGTGACTATAGGGCAGGATAGCGAGCCCTTTCGACTATAAATGCCTGAGTCACCTCTTCCTCAGGAGCAAATGCCAAATCCTTTTGATCCTAAATTGTTCAAAGCTTTTGCTCAGGCTTTTGTCCAGGCCATGGGCTAGATGCCATCAACTTCTACCCCAGGCCTAACTAAGAAAGGGAGATAATTTGACAAGCTGAGGAAGAATGGCACATTGGTTTTTTATGGAACAACCGATCCAGAAGAAGCTGAAACATGGTTGAGGAAGACAGAAAGAATATTGGAGCAAATGGATTGTGAAGATGATGAAAAGATTATATATACTGCGAGCTTACTATAAGAAGATCTGCATTAGTAGGAAGCATACTAGGGAGTCAGTTAAAGCCACCACTGTTAACTGGAAGGATTTCTAAGCTGCCTATAAGAAGAAATATCTGTCTGATGTGTATATTCAGTAGAAGCAATGGGAGTTTTTAAGTCTCATCTAGAGGGAGACGATGGTGAGTGAACATGAGCGTAGATATACACAATTGTCCAAATATACAGCTAAGTTTTATGCCAAAGATTTGAAGCGGGATTGCATTTGGTCATAAGAGAAAGAGTGGTGACACAAAATTTATGTGACTTCCAATAACTAGTAGAAGTTGTTTTAAGGGTTGAGAATGTGGAAAAGATAAAGAGTGCAGTGAATAGAAAGAGGAAGGGAAGAGAAAAACTCAGAATGGGAGGTAGTGCTCCTCTGCCAGGAGGGAGTCCCAGGACTTTCCCTACACCATATGAGACTAGGAGAAATGAAACTAGTAGGCCCAAATCGACGAGAACTATTTCTTTTCAAGCTTCAACTGTTGGAAGCAGTAGAAGAGAAGAGGGGGATAGGCCATCCATTCCCAAATGTGATCATTATGGTAAATTCCACAAAAAGGGAGTGATATCAGTTGACTGGCGCTTGTTTTAATTGTGGAGGAACAGGGCACGTGGCTAGAGAGTGCTCTTAGTATGCTAGATAAGAGGGAATTCAAATGCAAGCTTCAAAGAGGGTTGAGATCGTGGAAGTTAAGTCTGCAACTAAAGTGGGAAGTTCTAGTGGAACTAAGAAAGTAAATCCTTCGGGAAGACTGAAAAAGCAAACACTAGCTAAAGTATTTGCAATGACGAGGGAGGATTCAGAAGCAGCTCAAGAGGTTGTGACTGGTATGGTTAAATTATTTAACCATGGTATTATTGTTTTAATTGATCTAGGGTCTACCCACTCGTTTATTTCCTCAAGTATGATTATGTATGGTAGAAATTTGAGTCCATTATATAGCCCTTTTGACGATTAGTACCCCAATTGGCCAATATAACGTTATTAGTCATATCTATCAGAAGTGTGAAATACACATTGGTGAAGTTAAATTAGTGGTAGATTTAATGGCATTGAAGATGGGGGAATTGGATGTGATATTAGGTATAGATACTTTAGAAAAATATAATGGCAGGTTGAATTGCAAACAAAAGACAGTAGAGTTTGAGCTTGACCAAAGTAAAGGTGGTATTTATGGGGGATAAAAAAGCAAGCCAGCCTAGAATTATTTCAAACAGCAGAGAAAATAATGAGAAAAGGATGTGAGGCATTATTGGAATATATAGTAGACACGAAGGTAGGTGGAGGAAACTTTGAAGATATTCCTGTAGTCAGGGAATTTTCAAATGTCTTTCCAGAAGAACTACCAGGATTACTACTACCTAGAGAGATTGAGTTTACCGTAGAGCTTCTTCTGGTACTGCACCAATATCAATTCCACCTTATAGAATGGCTCCGATAGAATTGAAAGAGCTTAAGGAGCAGTTAGAAGAGTTATTAAAGAAAGGTTATATTAGGCCTAGCTCTTCACCTTAGGGAACTCTAGTTCTTTTTGTGAAGAAGAAAGATGGATCCTTGAGGATGTGTGTAGATTACAGGAAGCTCAATCATGTCACCATCAAGAATAGACATCCTCTTCCATGCTTAGATGATTTATTTCTTCAACTACAAGGAACAAAAGTCTTCTCTAAGATAGGCTTAAGATCAGGTTATCATCAATTAAGAATAAAGGAGTCTAATTTGTCAAAGAGTGCTTTCAGAACACGATATGGGCACTTTGAGTTTTTAGTTATACCCTTTGGATTAACTAACACCCCTACAACCTTCATGAACCTAATAAATAGAGTCTTCAAGCCTTTCCTAGACCAATTTACCATAGTCTTTATTAATGATATATTGGTTTATTCCAAAAGTGACAAGAAGCATAAGAAGAATTTAAGAATTGTCTTAGAGACATTGAGGAAGAAAGAGTTGTATGCCAAATTTGATAAATGTGAATTTTTACTAAGGGAAGTGGTGTTTCTTGGGCATGTAATTTCAAAAAAAGGAGTACATGTGGATCTAAGGAAAGTAGAAGCTGTAGTTAAATGCGAAGCACCAAAGAATGTAGCAGAAGTGAGGAGCTTCTTAGAATTAGTTGGATATTATAGACGATTTGTAGAAGGCTTTTCCATGATAGTAGTTCCGCTCACCAAATTGACAAGAAAGAGTCAGAAGTTTGTGTGGACAGAAGAATGTCAGAAGAGCTTTGAGGAATTGAAAAATAGGCTCACAATTGCACCAATTTTGAATTTGCCTTCTGGTAGTGAGGATATACAATATATAGTGATGCCTCAAGGAAAGGATTGGGGTGTGTGCTGATGCAAGGAGATAAAGTAATTGCCTATGCTTCCAAGCTATTAAAACCTTATGAGTTGAATTATCCCACACATGACTTAGAGTTGGTTGCCATAATCTTTGCAAGGGTATTTATAGACCATAGGAGTCTAAAATATCTAAAGAGCCAAAAATTTGAGGCAACAAAGGTGTCTAGACTTATTGAAGGATTATGACTTGATGATAGACTACCACCCAAAGAAAGCTAATCTAGTAGCGGATGCACTGAGTGTTGGACCCCGAACTTTTCTTAGAAGACTAGAAATATATGGCTACATTTCTTTTGAAGACATCGAATTAAAATTATGTCTTTAAGAATTGCAAAGTTTGTCATGAAGTTGAGAACTAGGTGCAGTACATTGGATGAATGTAAAAATTCATGTTCTATATTCGAGGAAAAATCTGTATTAATCTAGGCTAATTTGGACAAATTTTTCTTCTTGGAAGTGGTAGTTTATCCTCTTAGCTTTCCAACCGTATTTAGCGTGAAATTTTTGGACCTTTGGAATGAAAGTTAGGATCCTTAGAAAGGGGAATGCGTAGGAATGCAAAAACCTATCGTCTGTGATGACGTCATATCTTCTTAAGAGTTGCATCGTCTTAAGTTGACTTTGCTTTGTCTTAAGTTGACCACCTATCGTCTGTGTTGCATTCATCTATCATCTGTAAAGACGTATCATCTGTGGTGACGACATATGGTCTTAAGAGTTACATCGTCTTAAGTTGACTTTGCTTCATCTTAAGTTGACCACCTATCGTCTGTGTTGCATTCGTCTATCGTCTGTAAAGATTTATTGTCTATGGTGATGTCATATCGTCTTAATAGTTGCATCATCTTAAGTTGACTTTGCTTCGTCTTAAATTGACCACCTATCATCTGCTTAAGTGCATTCGTCTATCATCTGTAAAGACGTATCATCTGTGTTGCATCGTCTTAAGTTGACCCCCTCTCGTCTGCTTATTGCATTCATCTATTGTCTGTAAAGATGTATCGTCTGTGTTGCATCATCTTAAGTTGACTTTACTTTGTCTTAAGTTGACCACCTATCGTCTGTGTTTTTACATTCGCCTATCGTCTGTAAAGACATATCATCTGTGTTGCATATCATCTTAAGTTGAGTTTTGCTTCGTCTTAAGTTGACCATCTGAATCGTCTACTTTCTGAAGAACTTCGTCTACTTGCTGACGAACTTTATCTAGCTTTTTGCTTCGTCTACCTTATAACGAACTTCGTCTACCTTTTTGCTTCGTTTACCTTTTGACGAACTTCATCTACCTTTTTGCTTCGTCTATTTTCTGACAAATTTCATCTACTTTTTATTTCAACTACTTTTGCATTCGTCTACTTGTTGCTTCATCTATTTTTTGCTTCGTCTGCTTTTTTCTTCGCCTGTTTTCTGCTTCGTCTGTATTCTGTTTCGTCTGCTTCTTGCATTCGTCTGCTTCTTGCATTCGTCTACTAATTACTTCTTTTGTTTATTATCGTCTGTAAATGTGTATCGTCTATGATGATGTCACATCGTCTGTGATGACGTCATATCGTCTTAAGTTGACTTTTGCTTCGTCTTAAGTTGACCATCTGAATCGTCTACTATCTGACATTTCATCTGTCTTTTTCCATTTGGTCTGCCTTTTCATTTGGCTTCGTCTATACATATCTTCTATCTCATTTTTGACCCTTCAGAAGATAAAATCTATCTTTAAGGTATTCAAGAAAGTTATAGACCTATAAGTCCTCTTTGAAATCGTTCCAAGATGATCTAAATCCGACATCTCTAGTAAAAGTTATGCCATTTGTCCCGAGACAAGTTCAGTATGATTGAGGACAAAAACATGTTTGATTCTTTTGGCCATAACTTCT
>JAOSBN010114445.1:0-10349 GCA_027563595.1 Erythroxylum suave
AAACTTTGTAATTCGAATTATGATGTAAGGGGGCTCGAAATGCCCACTAAAGCGTTGTAAAACTATTATTTTGTTTTGAAGAAGAATGAAAATATGTGTGTTCTGCTCATGATTATGGACACTTTTAAGTTTTCGCACTGCATGTGATGATCAAATGAGTTTGAGGCGTTGTAAGGTAGTTGATGTTTATGTTTTGTGTATTCTGCCCTTGGAATTGAATGAATGAGGGTGGTTGAAATGTTTTATGTTGTATTAAGTAAGGTAGATTGCAAAAAGAAAACACAAATGCAAGAAATCGTCTGTGATGATGTCAGAATATAGACGCAAAGGAGAACACAGACGAAAGTAATCGTCTTTGATGACGTCAGAAATAAACAAAGAAAGTCAACTACAGACGATAGACCACAGACGATAAGTGGTCAACACAGACGAAGAAAGTCAACTACAGACCATAGACCACAGATGATAGAACACAGACCATAGGTGGTCAACACAAATGAAGAAAGTCAACTACAGACGATAAAACACAGATGATAGGCGGTCAACACAAAAAAAGAAAGTCAACCACAGATGATAGAAAGACAGACAATAGGAAACACAGACCATAGGAAAACCCAGACCATAAGCTAAGCACAGACCATAGCCAAACCCAAACCATAAGCCAAACACAAACCATAAGCAAACGCAGACGATAGACAAACCAAGCATAGACGATACAAAGAAGAAGTTAAGCCAGTATGATTGAACAGCCAATTAGTTGGAATTAATTACAAAATTCACTAATTAATGATTTTCAACAAGAAGGGGTTATCAAGGATTAAGAAGCAGTTAGAGACGTAGGCTATAAGTACAAGTCAAGGGACAAAATGTTTGAAGAGGTCAAGATGAAAATTCCAGCATGATCAAGGATTGTCCTGGTGAGGGCACTCCACTTTTGTGGGATGCGTGTCCAGATGTCACTTAGGATGTCGGACACGTGTCTCATAAGGGCGGGGTCCCAACAATGTGTTTATTGAATTAATTGTGATTTATTCTGCAATTCATATCTTGACAATAAACTAAGAGGGTGAATCGAGAGAAAATGATTAATTTGGGCTAATGAGAGTTACTTCTCCTCAAGAGGATAAATGAGGCGATTAAGGTGAGATCCAATGTAGATCCAACTTTCTATTAACTCGTGGGATTCGGGAGGTCTGGGGGGGACCACCATGGCTCCTCTCTTCTTAAGAATCCATATATCCTTTCTCAGAGTATGGATAGTTATCTCTCGAGCACAGGTTTAGGTTCGGTCTCAACGGGAAAATAAAATGGAGCACCTAACAACTTATCTTCACAGACCAAGAAATACGAAATCGCCCCTTGCATTCTGGGGAGACGGAGGGATCATACTGTTCGAGCCTTTTTTTTCATGCTTTTCCGGGAGGTCTGGAGAAAGCTACAATCAGTAAGGTTTTCCTAACCCTCCATCAATATTGTGGTAAAAATTCAAAATTGATTTTCATCTTCTTTAGAAAAAAAAGACAAAAATCAATGTAAATCTAATGGATTTAGAATGAATTCTTTGATAAATCAATTGCAAAATGCTTTTCTGTTTTTAGAATACCTAATATATGTTTTATATCTTCTATGTGAAAATGTTCATTTTTCATAAGATCTTCTTGACTAGTATTCAAAAGTTCTAACAATGTATGTATACTGGACCTTTTTAGGCAATTATAGATCTTAGGAGTCAATTCTGATGAGAATTAAATCAAGTTGGTAAATCTTTTGTAGAGATATCACATTCAGGTTTCCAATTGTTTATTAGAGAACTTAGTAACTAATTAGCTTTTGGATAGATTAGTAATTGAAAGATTACAACTTCCCATAATCTGATTAGTGTTTATACTTTAGGGATCAACTATAACTTGAGAAAGAGTTATTAACCCTAGGACCATCTAGAACCGTTAATTTGATAAATTGTAATAGGTTAGGTTGACTTTAAGGATAGATAATTTTTCCTTTCTCTCTTTCGGTAAAATCATTAGGTTGAATTTGAGGGTTCGCAATCATTGTTCATCAAATTGATAAATTTCATTTAATTGTTATTCAATTTCAAATTAAAATTGTTAATTGTCATCGTGATTGTTTTTAATTAAGTGTTAATTGTCAGTTATTATTATTTTTGATTGATTTGGTTATTTGATTTAGTTAGTCCTTGTGTTAAAATTTATTGTTTGTTAAATAATTGTTTAGTAGTCTTCGACCTATAATTTTAGGACTAGATTAACCATCCTTAGAGGAATGATACCTTTTGGTACTACATGAAACACTCTTGCGCTTATGAAAATATTGTGGTTATAAACTTTAAAATTTGTTATATGTAAACCGTCGATCAATTTTTTAGCGTCGTTGTTGGGGAGGCAATAGTTTAGTTCTATAGTTTAAGTTGCTAGACTAGTTTTTAATTTTTGTTTTCATTTTTTCCATTTTATTTCAGAATTGTGCTCTTGTATGAATACAAGATTCATGAGAGGTTCGAGTTGTGTGGTGGAGACGTTAGATTTAGATATCACATGATTAGAACAGAACCTTAGAAAAGCTCAGCAAAAGGAAGACGAACATATAAGAAAATCAACAATAAATGAGGAATTTCAATGAAATATGGATTAGAAAGTGAACCAAGGATGACAACAAAGGACCTTGATGGACTTAATGAGGCCAGGATTTAACCCATCGAACTGGGGAGGCCGTTTGAACGAGATAAAACCTACACTTCTCAATATGCTTCAGCGGAATGTCCAATTCTATGGATTAGTGAATGAGGATCCGAATGCAAACATCGTGAATTTCCTCTAGATCTGTGATACTTTCTGATATCATTAAATGTTAGAGGATGTGGTTAAGATTAGGCTGTTTCCTTTTATACTTAGAGATAGGGTGAAGACTTGGTATCATTCACTGAGCCCAGCCAACATTATGACGTGGGATCAGCTTGTACTTGATTTTTTAGACAAGTACTTCCCGTTGACTAAGACAATAAAGATTATAAAAGAAATCACAATTTCCAACAAGCTGACGGGAGTCGATTTATGAAGTGTGGAAAGACATAAGGACTTGCAAAGGAAGTGTCCACACCATTACCTACTAAAGGAGTTCCTTTTTCAAACCTTCTACAAGAGAGTGAATCCACTGATCAGAGGCACGATTGACGTAGCGTCTGGAGGATCCTTAATGTGAAAGACTATTGATGAAGAAGAGGGGTTGATTGAGGATATGGCGAGTAATAGTTGCTTATGGATGAATAAGTGAGCTAGGTGATCGACTACTTTCTGAGAGCATAAGGGAATCTTCTTGGTCAATCAGATGACTAAGATGCAAGCAAAGATCGATAATTTGACATGACAACTCAATAACATGAAGGCAACATCATCAGCTCAAGTGAAGGTTGTTTAACTTAAGTGTAAGCTATATACTCCAATAGACTATGATACTGTGGACTAATCTGAAGCAGGTGAACTATGTGGGGCATAGTATAGATAAGGAGGGGGTAACAATCCCTTCTCCAACACTTATAACCCTGGGTGGAAGCATCAAACTAACTTCTCCTAGTCAAACAATAATGGCGGACAGTTCAAACCTCAGGTACAGGGGTAACAATCCCTTCTCCAACACTTATAACCTTAGGTGGAAGCATCAAACTAACTTCTCCAAGTCAAACAATAATGGCGGATAGTTCAAGCCTCAAGGGCAATCGAGCTTCCAGCAAGATAAGGCAAGCTTGATGGAATCAAAGTTAGATAAGATTTTAGACAAGATCGGAAGCATGGAGGAAGCATAATGGAGGCTCGAAAAAAAATTCAGGCAAGCAACAAAGAATCATGCCTTGTCTATACACAATCTAGAAGTCCAAGTTGGCTAATTAGTAGAGGCAATATCTACTCGAAATGCTAGAACTCTTCTAAGCAACACCGAGAAGGAATGTATCATGGTCATCAGTCAGACTCAAGATGGAGAACCTGAACAAGTATAGGAGGAAGGAGAGAGAGGTGAAGGAAAAGAAGACCTTCTAAGTGAGCCCATGATCGAGTCACTTAAAGCATCTCTATGTGTATTTCTATTCACTATTCCTCAGTAGTAGGAGAATCCATCAAGAAGAAGGTTTAAGGGGCGAATACCGGAACCCCAACATCACAAAGAAGAAAGAGGACGCAGGAGACTTTTTCATCCCCTGTAGTTTCAACAGGATCATCATAGATACAACATTTGCAGATTGAGGCACGAGCATAAACATGATGGCCTAGACCTTCAGACTGAAATTAGGGTTAAGAGAGTTAGTGCCCACCAAGTTTTCGGTTAAGACGACCGATAAAACAACACATAAATTGATGAGGATTATAAAGGATGTTCCAGTAATTGTTAATAAATTTACCTTTCCCATATACTTCTATATTTTGGAATTTGGAGAAGATGGGGACACCTCGATAGTTTTTGCATGACCATTCTTAATTATTGATGTTGATGGGGGAAAATCAACTTTGCGAATAGGAAAGGAGAAATTGAACTTCAAGGTGGCTAGAAGAGAGTACAGATCTCCTTTACCCCCTGTGGATAGCAAGGAAACCGACCCTCGAGGCAAACGAGAGGATATCGAGGATCCTAAGAATGCTTTGAGGAAGAAGCAATCGTGAAGGAGAAAGAGAGGAAAAGAGAATTGCAAGGAAGGTGGGGACTGTAGTAGGTAGCCAAAGTTCAAACTTTGAGATTAATGACGACGCTACCATTACACCATCCATTCTAACCACAGTGAACTTACAGGAGCATCGAGCTATGGGAGTTAAAAAAAGCACTGCATCGGAAGCAACCTATGGAAAAATTACTTTCTTTTATTGTTTTTGTTAGAACATTTGAATTTCGTAGTTAGATTTATTTCTGTTTTTGTTTCAAATAAAATTGATAAAGGAATAGGATTTCAGAATAATGTGGATGCTTGTTCAAACATAAAAAAGAGGTGAAAAGGGCCACAAAAGAATTAAGTAGTCAAAGTGAAAAAATTGGGAAAAGAAATAAAAGAAGAAAATCAAGTAGTGAAGGTAAGTCGCAGGCCACGATCAGTAAAGAGGGAGGACACAATTTAAAAAAGAAATTTACCATTTTTACCCTTTTTACTACCTATATATTCAGTTTTAACTTCACTTTTACTTTCACTTTCAATTTCACTTTCTCTCTCTAGAATTCAACCATCTAAACACTTTTATCTCTCTAAAAATTTCAACCTTTCAAAATTCTTCCAAATACTACCTGATTATGCCATGCATTAAACACTCAGCCCGATGAGAGTCATATGGATGACAGTAAGTTGTGGGACGTGGGAGAAGAACTCAAGCAGCAAACTTTGGTGCACCTTTCCTGATCTATATAGAGGAGGAAGGTACTCCTTTCCAATCCCTTAATGTTAAAATTTTTTGATGTTAACATGGTCGATGGGCTAGAGTTGAGTGAGAGGGTAGAAAACCTAGCTGAGAGAATCTAGTGGGGCCAATTCATACGATTCCAATTTCCTGTTTATCAGGAGCTTCACTGGAATTTTTCACTTCACTGAGTTATGATCCTAAGAACCCCAAGGAATTGTGGTTTAGTTTGAGAGGAAGGGATTATAAATTGAATGTAGAACTCATGTACGAGATGTGTGGATTCCCCGAGTCCTCCATTTTCGATCAACATGATGATTTTCATCCTTCTCAATACTAGAATGAGCTTATTGGAATTGAGTGATTTCATGCCAAGAATGCTCATAACAACATAATTAGGTCCCATGAGCACTTTTTGTTGCACAAATTCATATGTTAGCTAGTTTTTGACAAATTACAAACCAAGTGTTCCGTAAAGAACTTTTTATGTTGTGGTGCATGGACCATAGTATTCCAATCTGCACACCTACACTTGTGCTATAAGCTATTGTTGTAGCTCTATACAAGAGGATCACCAATCTAGGAATGGGGTACATAGTGTTTTCCATTGCAGAATATTTTGGGGTGGATCGTAGTGGGTTAACTGTTAGTGTCTGTCATTGCAGAATATTTTGGGGTGGATCGTAGTGGGTTAACTGTCCACTTACCGAAATTCCTAAACCATCACCACTTATGGAGGGCTAAAATGCTCGAGTCCCACAACATGGAACTTAGGGACATCATCTAGAAGACACATGTAAGAATTAGGACTAGTCAGGCAAGCTCAAGTTCAACGCTGCCTCAGCAAGAGGAATCCACCAGTGAAGAAGCCGAGGAAGAAGAAGAGGAAGAACCAGGTTGGAAGAAAGTCCTAGAAGCAATTGTAGAAAACACTAGAACCATGAGAGAAATGGCGAGAACACAACGATGCCAGAGCTAGGATATCTGATGGATCCATCAGTATTTTGAGGCTAAAGGCATTCAATTGCCACCCTCGACGCCATCATCACCTCCATCTCCATGAGATTCATTTCTAGCAGAATTTCCTTGTTCAAATTACCCTTCATTTCTATTTTATTTTTATCTTTATTTTTATTTATTTATTTTCTATTTACTATAATGTTATATTTATTCTTTTCTTTTATGTGATGTGTGTTTCCTTCTTACATTCAGGACAATGTGTTGTTCAAGTGTGGGGAGGGATTATATGTTTTATTTTTGAATGTGATTTGCATATTGTATGATAGTTACTAGGTTGCATAATATGAACTGTTTGAATGTGCTAATGGCTTAGATGGAGTGAAAATTTATTAAATTTTGAACATAGTATATTAGGTTGCGAATAATCATTAGTTCGTGAAATTAGTGAATTAGGGTTCTTTGGATAATTATGCTAGTTAATTAGGACTATGTGTAAGTTTATTACCCTTCAGATTGTCACATTCATTCATAATTTGAGTCATTTTCAACTTAAATAACTTAACTGGTATTTTTTTCATGAAAACGAGTAGCTAAAACAACAAGGTAGGAAAAATTGCAATAAAAATTTGTTATTTTGATTAATAAATCACATTTCCACTAACCTTCAGGTAATGAATAGAGTTAGTAGCTAGTTGAAAACGTGAAAATAGTAGAGTAACCGACTCAATATAAATCATAAATGTGTGCCTCCACTTCAAAAAGTTATAATGACATTTCAACCAAGCTGTTTAATAAACATGATTTAGTTAAGTAACTGGATCGACATTCATTATCAATTTTTGCCTCCATATAAAAAGACTAAGTCCATGTTCAGTAAAAAAAATGCTTTTCTTAATAAAACCAATGGGAATTGCAAATAGTTACAGAGTTTGAAGGACCAAAGAATTATTATTGGGTGTGTGCAATTGAAAAAGGTAAATAAATTAACATTTAGGTCCTGATTAATTTGTATATTTAGTTCAAAGCCCTTAGACACAGATTTTGCATACTAATGGTTTATTTTTCACTCAGATGATTATGTTGAAGATTAAATTTATTAGATGAGGTCGAAGCCATTGTTTCACTATTGCATTGTGTGTTGTGTTGGTTATGTGTTGTTGTTTTGTTTGTTTGAGGACAAGCAAACGTTTAAGTGTGGGGATGTTAATAATTGTGATTTGCATTATGTTTTGGGGTTTAATTTGTTAGGTAATTATTGCTAATTTGAGTATTTAGTGTGTGTTTAGGTTGTAATTGTGTTAGTTTATGTGTTTAATTGTTTTTATGGGTTAGTATGAGTCTTTGAGCTTAAATGTTATATTTTTAAGGTACCTTGATGTGTTTGTTAGTGTTTCAAGGTAAACGACGAAGAACGGAGAAGTTTCGAAGAGTTTCGGACTGAAAACATGGCCCATGATCATGGCACAATAGGCCATGATCGTGACAAAAAGAGGCAAGCCAGCAGTATCCAGGCCACGATCATGCACCTCGTTTATAATTGTGACAGAGAGCTCTAAACTAGGCTATGATCGTGTACTTTAGGCCATGATCATGACAACGATGGTTAGACGTTGGTCACGATTGTGGCTGGCAGGGCTACGATTTTAGCCTGTGTCAGGCTGACATAAAAACTTGAGTTTCGCAAAACTTTTCTAACCATTTTGAGCTCGAATCAACCCTAAGGCTTCCAAAGTATAAGTATAACATTAAGGGACAGAAGAAGGAGCCTTTGAAGAGCCTTGATCAACCAACAAACAGGAAACCCCAAAAGAGAACCTTAAGCGATTGAGAAAGAGATGAAGGAAGAGAGAAGAGGAAGATGACGCAGACACGACGTGCTTCCCAAATTAAGATGCTTTCCAAAGTCAAGGCTTCCCATCATCCCGTCGAGTTTTGTTACTATGTATTTCAGTTTTATTCAATTATATAATTAGGATATGTAGTTGATTATAGACTTGCATTGTGGTTGATGTCTTATACTCACCTTTGGATTATTATTGTTGATTTAATGAAATATGTTTATTTTATGATTTTATTGAATTAATTGTGATTTATTTTACACTTCATATCTTGATAATAAACTGAGAGGGTGAATTGAGAGAAAACGATTAATTTGGGCTAATGAGAGTTAAGCAAATAATAGATTCATAATTAAATCAAGTTAGTAAATCTTATGTAGAGAGATCACATTTAGGTTTCCAATTGGTTATTAGAGAACTTAAGAACTAATTAGGTTTTGGACAGGTTAGTAATTGAGAGATTACAACTTCTCATAATTTGATTAGGATTTATAATTTAGGGTTCAATTATAACTTGAGAAAGAGTAATTGACCTTAGGACCATTTAGAACCGTTAATTCGATAAGGTTAGGTTAACATTAAGGATAAGTAATTTTCCCTTTCTTTTTTTGGTAAACTCATTACGTTGAATCTGAGAGTGTGCAATCATTGTTCATCAAATTGATAAATTTCATTTAATTGTTATTCAATTTGAAATGAAAATTATTAATCATCTCCGTGATTGTTTTTAATTAAGTGTTAATTGTTAGTTATTGTTTTGTTGATTTGGTTATTTGATTTAGTTAGTTCTCGTGTTAAAATTTATTATTTGTCAAATAATTGTTTAGTAGTCTCTAACCATAGATTTTAGGACTAGATTAACCCTCCTTGTCGGAACAATACCTAGATACAATGCGAACGACCCATGCACTTGCCGAAATATCGACCTTATAAATTTTAAAATTTGTTGTACGTAAAATGTTAATCAATCATCCTTCTTACTTTTTCTAAGATTTGAAACTCTTAACAAATTCATGTGTGTGACTCATGTAAATGTGGCTCTAACTAAGGATCAGTTCCCACTGCATGCTATAACATATCTGAAATACATGTACCTTAACATATATTGTGATAAATGCCCATGTAAGATAATAAGCCTGGGCTCTGATATCAAATTATAACACCACACTGTCATAGGGCATATTCTCAAGCATACAAACAGTATTCGAGAACATACTTTACGAGTATGACATGCTAGGACAATCAATCAACTCATTTGAAAATTTTCACGCATCACACGCATGTTCAGAAAACCAATAATTATTTTCAGCCCATTTATTTCATAAATATCACTAGTCACAAAAGTCATTACAATTTGGAAAAAAAAACACAAATATAATAAACACTAGTTTTGGAATACAAATCTTAATACAAAATGACTAAAGATATATACAGGTGCAAACTGATCACGACTCCCTAGTTCATGTTTGATTTATGTGGCTATACTCCAATTAGTCTAACTGGATACCTAAAAGACAATGTTGCAATTTTGGTGAGTTTTGTAAACTCAGTGAGTAAACTATCATCGATGTGTTCACTCAAGTTAGGACACAATATTGTAAACACATATAAACTAAGTACCCAAATATTATTTAAACTCAAATTCCAATTATCACATCGTTTAATTGTCTACCAAATCACAATACATATGTCTCACATTTAAACAAAAACATAAGGAACATAAACATTTTATATTACTATTTCAACATAATTTAGTAAATTCCTCACAACAGTTCAGATAACACACACACACACACACACACACACACACACACACACATAAATAAATAAATATATATGTACATATACACATATGTATATATATGTATATACACACACACACATAGACACATATATATACACTAGGTCACAACAAAAATTAAAAGGAAAGTGGAGTCATCTGTACATTTGCATATATATATATATATATACATATATGTATATATATATATATATATATATATGCAAATGTATATATATGTAAATATATATATATATCTGTATATATATATACATATATATAATCAGGATATTACTCCTTTGTATTTAGACCTTTCCGAAAATATAAATGGAAAAGATATCCAAAACATTATTATAGAAAACGACCTTTTATACCTTATAA
>JAOSBN010114446.1:0-10349 GCA_027563595.1 Erythroxylum suave
GAGGACTTTCATTGACTTTGTACTTGTATATAGGTATGATGGTTGAGGATTAAGTAGTTGGATTCCGGCAACGGGATTCGACATCAGTTGGGCTCTGGAAACGGAGCCCAACAGGTTTTGACGAAGCTATATCATCTATAAATTTTGGTCTTGTTTGGCAATCATCTGATTATATTAGTTGTTAGTTGATTATATTAGCTGTTAGCTTATTACTAATTATATCAACTGATTTGACCAGCGAATTGCATTGGCTATTTGTTAGAGATGTTTGGTAAAATTAGCTGTTTAGTATTAACTGTTTATATGTAAATGACTTATGAGGGCATGATTAAATTGTTTGATCTCCACGTTATTTAGATTTTAAGATTCAAGCTCGTTTCTTCATTTTAGGTAGTGATTAATGCTTGACAGCAAATCTAATTAAGGTTATTGATTAAACTTAATTTAATTTATCAAATTTGATAATTAATTAAACCTAGAAAATCAATTAGCCGAATTAAAAAATACACCATGGGAAATATATTTATACAAACCACCAAAGGTAATGTCATATTTCAGAAATTTGGTGTTCTCTGTAAGCAATAACATTATTGATATGAAAACACCGGTAAAACCTCAAATTAGTACACTCTATAACATCGTACTCTCTAAGGCTAGTTTAATAATAGAAAACCATATTAGTAACAGAAACCAAAGAAACATGACACAAAAGGCAACCCCTTGATTCAGTGGTGAAAACAAACAGTGATTTTAGGGTGTGGTCATCCACTAAAATTTGTACTTCCACTGCGAGAACTATTGGCATTTCGACTATGTAATGAGAAACCTCTCATATGGCCACTTAAACCCGGATCATCAACCTTTTTCTTCTTAAAGTGCTTCTCCCTCTCTACATGTTTGGAGGGAGAGGCGGCATGGCAAATGGGGGGGAGCTACATCGCACTCTTGAGAGACTACCTTTTCATCCCTGTACCAGGACAAAGCAATAGCCATGTGATTATTTTTCATCATCCAGGCTCGAGCAAGGATCAAATTTCAACAATCAAAACTTTCAATGAACAGATAGGACAATATGATAGGTTATGTTATCAATTAAATTAATTATATTATTGCTCCAAAAAAAGGTGAAGGCATATAATCCAAGTTCTTGTGCAATCATGACTGTATGATGATAATCTACAATGCAAATTGTAGCTAAATTAATTGGAAGTAACACGTACAATTTCAACCCGTAACATAGACCTTGTTTACATAAATGTTTCTGACAAAAAAGCTTGTAAAAAGTAAAATGGCTTCAATCTTTATTGAATCATTCATAGCCTATATATAGGATTGTACAATGTCGTAAAATCTAATTGTAACAAACCTACAACTGTATAGTATAATAACAACTTTCTGTTGCACTGGATAATGAAATAAAGAAAAATAAAAATGTATGAAGAAAGAGGAATCGTGTAGAATGATAGGAGCGGACCAAGAGGTGTGGACTTTAAGAGAACAAAAAATGTTTGTCTCGTGAGCCCGAATAACTTGTGAGTCCATTGCTTATTGTGAAGCCCAACGAGCAAAAGGGAGACCCAATCTTCCAAACACTGAACCACACCGATTGAGAGACCTAGGTTTTGGCACCCTCAGAAATCTCTGGAGAGCTTGTTACATCGCCGCAAGCTGGGCAGTACATGTCGTGGAGAACGCCCAGCTTGAGTTTGAGGAGGTCGAAAGATGAGTGTGGGAGAGCTTTCGTGAAGATGTCAGCAAGCTGGTTGCAGGAGGCGACAGGAAGGAGATGAAGAACACCAGACTGAACCCATTGACGAACTAGGTGACAATCGATCTCGATATGTTTCATCCTTTCTTAAAAGATAGGATTTTTAGCAATATGAATGGCTGACTGATTATCGCAATACAGGTATGTGGGTTGAGGATGGGCGACGTCCAGATCTGAGAGAAGATAGGAGAGCCATTGCAACTCACAGGCAGTGGTGGCGAGGGCCCGATATTCAGCTTCGGAAGAGCTCCGGGAGATGGTGGAATGTTTCTTTGTCTTCCAGGAGACCAGAGAATCGCTTAAGAACACACAGTAGCCCGTGATCGACTTTCGAGAATCAGGACAAGTCCCCCAATCAAAGTCAGAAAATGTATGAAGCTGGAGGGGTGAACCGCTGCGGAAGAGAACACCTTAACTCGAAGAAGCTTTGAGGTAACAAAGAACATGGTGAGCAGCGTGGAGATGCGACATCGTGGGTTTGGTGAGAAATTGGGAGAGTTGCTGGACGACAAAATATATGTCAGGTCGGGTTATAGTCAAGTAGATGAGTTTACCAATCAAGAAGCGGTAGGATGTGACATCGGAAATGGGCTCACCATCAATGGTAAGTCGAGTGTTTTGAACCATAGGTGTAGAGGCTGGTTTTGTATGAAGAAAACGAGTATCCTGTAGGAGGTCAATGACATATTTGTGTTGGCATAGGTTAATACCAGAAGAAGATCGTGCCAATTCAAGACCCAAAAAGTATTTAGCTAGACCCAAGTCTTTGATCTTGAAGGTGGCATCGAGGAACTCTTTGGTTGAATGAATGAGCACAAGGAAGTTGCTGGACAGAAGAATATCATCAACGTAGACAAAGAGGAAGATAAAGTCGGTATGTTGTCGCTTCTCAAACATGGAGTGATCAGAAGTCGATTGAGAGAATCCATGAGAGAGCAAAACTGAGGTAAGTTTTGAGTGTCACTGGTGGCTTGCTTGTTTGAGGCCGTAGAGCCTTTTTCTGAGGTGACAGACCATATCCGGATAAGGTAAGGCAAGTGCTTCAGGAGGTTTCATATATACTTCATCATGTAGATCACCATGTAGGAAGGCGTTATTGATGTCTAACTGATGTAAGTGTAATTTCTGTGAAGCGATAAGGGCGAGTAGGACATGGTTAGTGGTGGTTTTGACAACAGGGGAGAAGGTGTCCGTGTAATCCAAGCCCTCTTGCTGGTTGAAGCCTTTGGCGACGAGTCGGCTCTTGCAATATTGGAGGCTTCCATCACCATTGAACTTGTATTTGTGGACCCATTGCGGTCAACCGCACATTTGTTGGAAGGTAAGAAGGTGGGTGTGGGCAGCCAGGTCAAAAACTCTGTAGCTCTTAGTACCTGTAGAAAAACACATTTACTTGCCCTAGTATTGAACTTACCTCTATTTACTTTGATTGTGGAAGCAAAACAGAGGCAGCCAAATACATTTAAGGGGGCAAGGTTAGGGTTAGTACCAAAAAGAATAGAATAGGGGGATTTATTAGAAAGGAGAGGTGAGGGAACATTGTTGATTAGATATACAGAATGGAGAACACATCAGACAAAAATTTAGGGGGAAGATTAGCTTAGAATTTTAAGGCTCGGGCTACATTAAGAATGTGTTGATGCTTCCTCTCAGCTCTACCATTTTGCTGTGGGGTTTCAACACAAGTAGTTCCATGCAAAATGCCCATTTCTCTATAGTAGTCTATTATAGAAAATTCTAGGCCATTATCACTGCGGATTCTTTTAATTGGCTGACCAAATTGTTTGTTTACATAAGCACAGAACCCTTTAAGTAAATCCTTGGTTTCAGATTTTTGTTTCATCATGTAAACCCAAGTCATTTGGCTATGGTCATCCACTATTGTAAGGAAATATTAGTAATTGAGAGTAGATGGTGTAGGATGAGGGCCCCATATATCGACATGAATAAGATCAAAACGAGAAGTTGCAATTGATAAACTGGGAGAGAATGATAATCTTTTTTGTTTAGCAAAATGACAGACATCACATTCTTCAATAAAATGAAAAGGAACAGAAGGATCTATTTAGAAAGAGTTTGGAGTCTTCGATTGGATAAATGTCCGAGTCTCTTGTGCCATAGATTGTCCTGATGTTTTGAAGTTGTGCATAGATGTGGGGTGGAGCCTTGGGAAGGGGGAATAAGGT
Source organism: Erythroxylum suave (assembly GCA_027563595.1). Taxonomy (NCBI): domain Eukaryota; kingdom Viridiplantae; phylum Streptophyta; class Magnoliopsida; order Malpighiales; family Erythroxylaceae; genus Erythroxylum; species Erythroxylum suave. The sequence continues at coordinate 3,955 of JAOSBN010114446.1, forward strand.
GATATAGACCACTGACTTATTTAGCAAAACCAATCGTCTTCAGTGACTTCATGTCCTGAATTTGACAGAAGTCAGAAAAAAAGGCTAGTCGTCAATGAGGATTTTTAGTGAGTTGACTGATAGAAATGAGATTAAAAGAGAAAATAGGCACAAAGAGAACATTGGTGAGAGTGAGAGAAGATATGTTGACAGTCCCAATATATGTGACAGGAACAAATGTATCATTTGGTAATCTAACTTTTAAATTGTCCACTGTCTTGTAGGTGGAAAAATAATCAAGGGAGCAAATAATGTGGTCTATGGCTCCGGAATCAAGAAGCCATATGGAAGACCATAAAACAGAAGGTAAGACTAGATTGGAAATACCTTGGTTTGCACTAAAAACTGTGTTGATATGGGAAATGGTGACTAGTGTGTTTTGAATATCTGCTTCTTTGTTCAGAAGTTTGAGGAGCTAAGAGTATTGATCTATATTGAGGTGAAAGCCTGGAGGAGCTGGAGACGATGTTTGGACAGAATGATTAAGAAAATCAACTGCAGCACTCTTAAGGTTAGTTTCAATGTGGTTAATAGTTTTAAATTTGAACTAATTGTTGTCTTGAGTTGAATAAATTTTTCTGGGATTTTGGAAAAAATTGGGAGGGTATCCATGTTTGTGGTAGCATTTTGCTTCAATGTGACCACTGTTGCCACAAAAAGAACATATGGGTTTCTTGTTGGAATGGAAAGAGCGTTTAAGGTCAGACTTAGTGTAGAAGGCTTGGGGTTCAACAGAGGGTGTAGATAGGGAGTGCTATAGAGGAAGGTTTAACTGTCTTTCATGTTGAGCAACCATAGCAAAAACTTTTTTGATGTTAGGCAAAGGATCCATAAGCATGATATGTGATTTAATAGTAGAAAAAGACTCATTCAACCCTCTTAGGAATCTGATGACACAATCACTATCTTGATAGGATTTTATGGTGACTAAGAGAGTACATGAGCACTGTGGTTGACAATTGCATTTGGGTAGAGGTCTGAGATTGAAGAACTCGTCCCACAACATTTTTAAGTGACTATAGTAATATGAAACAGATAGGGTTCCTTGTCGGAAAGCGTATATCTCCTTTTGTAAATATGATATCCGAAAAGAGTCAGCTTGAGAGAATCTGCCTTCTAGGTCCTTCCAAACATCCAAAGCTGAGTCAAACCATATCATGCTTTGTACTATGGTTTCAGACACTGATCGTAATAACCAAGATAGAACCATTGTGTTACATCTTTCCCAATACACAAATGAGGGATCTTCTTTGTCTGGTATGAGTATAGTGCCATCAATAAACTTTAATTTGTTTTTGGATAGAAGGGCCATCCATATGGATCTTGCCCATGGGTGATAATTTGTACCAGTAAGAGGTGAAGAAACAAGAATGAGAGAGGGGTTTTCCTTAGGGTGTAGATAAAAGGGACTAGCTGGATGATCTTCTGGTCTGAAATTATTTTGTCCTTGATTTGCAGTGACACGGGCGTATAAGGGACCTGACATGATAAAGGAAGGAAGAAAGCAAAGGATGACTATATGATAGAGAAGAAAAAAACTGGACAGCAGAAAACCAAAGAATGAAGAAGAAGGAAGTTGAAAGAAAGAGCTGTTATATTTGCTCTGATACTATGACAGAAAAGCTTGTAAAAAGTAAAATGGCTTCAATCTTTATTGAATCATTCATTGCCTATATATAGGCTTGTACAATGTCGTAAAATCTAATTGTAACAAACCTACAACTGTATAATATAATAACAACTTTCTGTTGCACCGGATAATGAAATAAAGAAAACTAAAAATGCATGAAGAAAGAGGAATCATGTAGAATGATAGGAGTGGACCAAAAAGATGTGGACTTTAAGAGGACAAAAAAATGTTTGTCTTGTGAGCCCGAATAACTTGTGAGTCCACTGCTTACTGTGAAGCCCAACGAGCAAAAGGGAGACCCAATCTTCCAAACATTGAACCACACCGATTGAGAGACCTAGGTTTTGGCATCCTTAGAAATATCTGGAGAGCTTGTTAGTTTCTCATTAAGAATCAAAAATACAAAAAGTGTCCCTACTGAGAAGTCAGCACAAGATGCATTAGCTGCTGATTTTGGAATGAGCACTGCTCTATAAGATCAAGAGTAAACTCATTCTTTGCACCATAATAAAATGCTAATTCTAAAGAATTAGGAATGTGTTCCAAGCTAGTTAATATAGAACCAAGTAACATGAAATTCATAGAATCCTATATTTCAAAACTATAATCTAATGCTTGCTCTTTTGTTAACACTAACAACATTAGGTCTTTTTGAGGAATTTCTCATTGAGTTACGTACCTATTTAAAAACGAATAAACTGTAGTTCCAAGGAATTCGGAATGAATCAAATCTCCCCAAGTAGGATCTAACTCACTTCCTTTTTTCTTTGTGAGTTTCGGGAATATCCCCATTCATAGGTCTGAGATTCATAAATCCTCCTCTATCTGTTGCAGGTCGAGGACTCCTTCTCCTTCCCCTTCTTAAAACTTCGATTCGTATTTTTCATACAGAAATCTCTGATCAAGGATAGAACAAGATCCATTTTGCATCATATCTAAGAGACTCCTTAGTTCAGACCAGCTACTGATCATCGCCTTGGTAAGCTATTGTCTCACCAACTAGCTAATCAGACGCAAGCCCTTCCTAGGGCGGATTCCTCCTTTTGCTTGATTCATCGACTTTTTTTTCAGCAAGAAGAATAGGAAAGAAAAAAATAAAAAAAAAAAGAATTGCTTGTAACGAGCTTATCTCAAAAATCTCAAACTAGGTTGAAGTTAAACATCAGAATATAAAAGATCAAGGTCATTGATATTAGTAAATTTGGCTTCTTTCTACAAAGATTTGATAAGAAACAGATGCCTTCTGTGTGGATCAACTTGCTCAAGAAATACTTTACTTGCAGTTCTTATATCAATATTAAAAAGGGTAACAGAAGATGTCTATTGACTTATATCCAAACTGAATTATATGAGAGGAACACCTAAAAGATGGGAAGAAAACAAGAGAAACAGTCTGCGGAAAGTTTACCTCAAGATTTCGAGAATCAATAGCATCAAGGACTTCTTTCAAAACTTCTAGCGCATTACTAGCCTTTTGAATAATACTGCATGACAGAACTATTAGACTTAACAATGGAAAATTTTAGCAAGCATAATCACTAATTGGGAGATCATAATTTGATCGTCCTACTAACCAGTTGAAATTCAATAACACAAGAATTGAATAAACAATAGATCTAACATGTGGAATCTCAAAAGAAATTATTGATAAACATAAAACTAAGCCGACAACAGAATGATTGGGATTAAACGCTCAACTTTTTGAAGGTCTAGTATATATATAAGTTTAGAAAGTCTTATAATGGGGCAATTGGTGTGTATTAGTTATGCCTAAAGAATGCCCAATGTGGCCTCTTTGTTGGTCTAATATTTTTCTGCAATTATTCCTCCTTGCAACTTTGCAGTGTCTAAAGGATGGTATAGCAATTGTGCTCGATGTTCATAAATTTCAAGTAGATAAAAGTCAAGATACACACAGAGAATTAGCCACACAAAGTACCCTCAAAATAGTAGTTCATAATTTTATTTTCTTTCAACAGTTCACATTTTTAGCCAGAAATAAATTAGCAAGCAATTTTAAAAGAAAGAAGTCTGAATTTTTTTTTCAAATGTGTAGACTGCAAACCAGATTTTTGACATCAAATAGATACGTATAGAATCCTAAATTAGACTAAGAGCAGGTCTCCTCTGAAAATGGTCATTATAAAATGCATAAGTGTAATATGAACTGCACAAAAGATACCTTGATTTAGGAACAACTTCAGGTCCTAGTTGTGGAGGACCAGACTCATGCCTAGAGCTAGCAATTTCCCCGTTAAGTGTGCTTTTACGATTTCCGTTTGAAGCAGGACCATTCGATGGGACATGAGCAGGCCTTGGAACTTCAGATGACCTTTGGGACATGAGAGCTACAAAGATGTGGGAAACGTTCCGAACAACCTAATGACACTCGATGAGAGCAGAGAGGAGAGTAAAGTCAGGGCAATAACGTCATAAGTCAATCAGCTATTTCCAAACGCTCCCGTTAACGAGCTTGTGAAAAAATAGCCGGTTGGGTTAACTCCTAACCAAACAAATAATCAGCTCTTTAATATGGGTATCAACTAATTTGAGTTAAACAGCTAAAAAATAGTTGATCCTCTCCTTGCCAAACATGGCCATTTATCTCCTTGCACATGCCACTTACTCCAATTACATCAAAGATTCTCAATGATGAAACTTTTGCAAAGATGAAGAAAGGAGTTAGAATTGTCAATGTTGCTCGTGGATGAGTGATTGATGAAGTTGCTCTGGTAAGGCATTAGATGCTGGAATCGTTGCTCAGGCAGCTCTTGATGTTTTCACACAAGAGCCCTCGGAAAAGGACAACAAATTGGTGCAGCATGAGAATGTTACCGCAACTTCACATCTTGGTGCTAGCACAGTGGAAAATCAGTATTAGTTTTTTGCTTCTGTCACTTCAAACTCACATGCTTGTCATGTGTCTTTTATTTTTCCTAAATGTTTTATTTTCAGTTTAAACATATTAGATCGAGTCTTTAGGAATCAGCAGTTTTTTCTTTCGTGCTATCAAGCACTACTTCAGTTGTTGCTATTGTGGCATCGTGTTTGTGTCAATTTCTGTTTTCAGTTCAGTTCATCACTATAAATGTAAAGGATTCTCATAAATGAAGAATTACCTTTACATCAATATTTCTTTTCTTTCACTTTCAGTATTCTCTTTGTTTATAAAGAAATTTTGTCGTTATTTTTGTGTTTTCCATTATTAAACCATTAACTGGTATCAGAGCCTTATTCTTAAGGGACTTGTGAGATGGAATCTGAGGTGAATTTTTCTCCAAATGCTCAAATCATCTTTGATGGAGAAAACTATGAAATTTGGGCAATCAGAATGGAAGCCCACTTGGATTCTCTTGATCTTTGGGAAGCTGTGGAAGAAGATTATGAAGTTGTTCCGCTGCCTACAAATCCCACCATGGCCTAGATCAAAAACCATAAGGAAAGGAAAACTAGAAAATCAAAGGCAAAAAATTGTTTGTTTTTCGCTGTTTCAAACACTATTTTCACTAGAATTATGTCTCTCAAAACAGCTAAAAAAGTTTGGTATTATTTGAAGGAGTACGCCGGTGATGATAGGATTCGTGGTATGAAAGCTTTCAATTATATAAGGGAGTTTGAGCTACAAAGAATGAAGGAGTTAGAGACAGCCAAAGAATACTCTGAAAGACTACTCGATATTGTCAATAAAGTAAGGTTACTTGGCACTACTTTTGACGATTCAAGAATTGTTCAAAAAATGTTAGTTACTGCTCCTGAAAAATATGAAGCGTCCATTACCACTTTGGAGAATACAAGGGATTTGTCCACAATCACCTTGGCAAAGTTATTGAACTCTTTTCAGGCTCAGGAGCAGAGGAGATCTAAGAGGTAGAATGGTTTCGTTGAGGGAGCTCTCTCAGTTAGACATCATGAAGAAAAGGACTTTCAAAGGAAGCAAGCTGGTTCAAATGATGAGCAAAACACAGCTGATTGCAATTGTGGCAAAGGTGGAGGCTCAAAAGAATATCCTCCTTGCAAACATTGTGGCAAAACAGGTCATGCACCATTCAAATGTTGGAGAAGGCCAGATGCCAAATGTAAGAAGTGCAATCAACTTGGACATGAAGCTATAATTTGCAAAAGCAAGAATCAGGAAGCTAATGCCCAAGTTGTTGATCAAGATGAAGAAGATCAAATTTTTGTGGCAACATGTTTTTCCACCAGGTGCACATCTGAAAGTTGGTTAATTGATAGTGGTTGTACAAATCGCATGAGTTATGACGTAACTCTATTTAAGGAATTGAATCCTACTGAGATCACTAAAGTCAAAATTGGAAATGGTGTCTATATTCCAGCAAAAGGGAAGGGAACCATTGCAATTACAACAACGTCAAGTATAAAAACAATCTTTGATGTTCTTTTTGTGCCTGACATTGACCAAAATTTGTTGAGTGTGGGCCAGCTAGTTGAAAAAGGATTCAAAGTAACATTTGAAGATCGACATTGTGACATTTATGATGCAAAAGGGGAGCAGGTTCTACGAGTTAAAATGAGGGGTAAAAGCTTCTTGTTCGATCCAACAGCAAAGGAGCATGCTGTCTTTTCTGCAGAAACCAGCATCACTGAGATTTGGCATAAGAGACTTGGTCATTGTCATATTCAACGCATGTTGGAGATGAAAAAGAAAGATATGATAAGAGACTTGTCGATGCTTGCTGAACAATTGCCAAACTGCGATGCTTGTCAA